>QLSR01000479.1:300089-367238 GCA_031780015.1 Citrullus colocynthis | reverse complement strand
AAATGATTTACTTTAAATGTGAAACTTATAATTTAAACTTACTTAATCTTCTTTAAATAGCTTGATGTTTATTAATTATCTAGTAGAGAATTTTTGGTTTAAATTATTCACTTGTTTGTACTTTTTACTTTAATTTATTTTCATCATTATATTTTAAAATATTTATTTTGGTGCATATATTTTATAAGTTTAGTGGTCACTATATTCTTAACTTTGATCATTTTGGTCATTATATGTTGAAAATATTTACTTCATCCATGTATTTTCAACTTTGTTTCATTTTGGTTCTTGAATTTAAAAAAAAAACAACAACTATTCTTGTTTCTTAAAATAAAATAAAAATGAAAATGAAGAAACCAAAATGGTATACTTTTAAAAGTATAGGGACAAAAAAGAAACGAAATTGAAAGTGCATCAATCAAAATGAACGTATTCAAAGAAGAGGAACTAAAATGAATTAAAACAAAAAAAAATATATATAGTATTTTAACTAAAAATGTTCACACTACTTTCCTTTGTTGTTTATCACAAAAGAAATATTCAAGAATTGTTTAGAACCCATAAATCAAAATAATTAAATTTTTTTAGGAGTTTTCCTTTTATAAAATGTCATTTAACATCGTTAGACTCCACATAATTATTAAACAAGGTTGATGAAACAATCAATTAATGAAAGCAATTTAAATAATTATCTAGTAAAATATATAGCAAATTGCAAAAACTACTCCTAAAGTATGGTTGTAGTTACCATTATACCCTTAAACTTTCAATAGTGATAATTGGGCCCTCAAATTTACAATAACTAAAAAAATTGAATCCTCAAACTTATACAATTATTTAAGTTTGAGGGTCCAATTTTAACATTTAGATAAGGGCGATGACTCAATTTTTAAATTTATAAGCTTAAGGGTATAATTGCAACTACCATTATATGGTTGTTTTTGTAATTTGCCCTAAAATATACACCAGTACTGATAATTTTCTCAATGGGTGAGAAAAATTTATAGTAATACAAGTGGTACCCTTTATATGAAATTTTCTCATACTCTTGTACTGAAATTTTCACCTACTGGGACTAAAAAATCCCCGACCAACTTAAGAGAGATAGTAATATATATGCACATGAATATCCTCGAAAATAATTATCTTTTTGGCCCTTAAGTTTTGGATTTAATTTTCATTGGATGCCCTAAGTTTCAAAATGTTATAGTTTTAGTTCTTAAGTTTTGAATTTGTTTTCAATTTAGTTTTAATGTTCCAAGATGTTACAATTTTATCCTTAAAATTTGAGTTTTATTTCAATTTGATCTCAAGGTTTCAATATTTATATTCTAAACATTAATTTTTAATGTCTAAAAAACTTTGATTTTTAACTAAATCATCACTTTCCTTATTTAGTGTTAATATTTATTAATTAATTTAAAATATTTAAAAAAATTATAATTAATTAAATTGCATTATTCTTCTTTACTATTAAAATC
Source organism: Citrullus colocynthis (assembly GCA_031780015.1). Classification (NCBI taxonomy): domain Eukaryota; kingdom Viridiplantae; phylum Streptophyta; class Magnoliopsida; order Cucurbitales; family Cucurbitaceae; genus Citrullus; species Citrullus colocynthis. The sequence continues at coordinate 365,757 of QLSR01000479.1, read as the reverse complement.
AAATTTAGAACTTCAATTCATATGTATTTTAGATTAATNTTAAATTATTCACTTGTTTGTACTTTTTACTTTAATTTATTTTCATCATTATATTTTAAAATATTTATTTTGGTGCATATATTTTATAAGTTTAGTGGTCACTATATTCTTAACTTTGATCATTTTGGTCATTATATGTTGAAAATATTTACTTCATCCATGTATTTTCAACTTTGTTTCATTTTGGTTCTTGAATTTAAAAAAAAAACAACAACTATTCTTGTTTCTTAAAATAAAATAAAAATGAAAATGAAGAAACCAAAATGGTATACTTTTAAAAGTATAGGGACAAAAAAGAAACGAAATTGAAAGTGCATCAATCAAAATGAACGTATTCAAAGAAGAGGAACTAAAATGAATTAAAACAAAAAAAAATATATATAGTATTTTAACTAAAAATGTTCACACTACTTTCCTTTGTTGTTTATCACAAAAGAAATATTCAAGAATTGTTTAGAACCCATAAATCAAAATAATTAAATTTTTTTAGGAGTTTTCCTTTTATAAAATGTCATTTAACATCGTTAGACTCCACATAATTATTAAACAAGGTTGATGAAACAATCAATTAATGAAAGCAATTTAAATAATTATCTAGTAAAATATATAGCAAATTGCAAAAACTACTCCTAAAGTATGGTTGTAGTTACCATTATACCCTTAAACTTTCAATAGTGATAATTGGGCCCTCAAATTTACAATAACTAAAAAAATTGAATCCTCAAACTTATACAATTATTTAAGTTTGAGGGTCCAATTTTAACATTTAGATAAGGGCGATGACTCAATTTTTAAATTTATAAGCTTAAGGGTATAATTGCAACTACCATTATATGGTTGTTTTTGTAATTTGCCCTAAAATATACACCAGTACTGATAATTTTCTCAATGGGTGAGAAAAATTTATAGTAATACAAGTGGTACCCTTTATATGAAATTTTCTCATACTCTTGTACTGAAATTTTCACCTACTGGGACTAAAAAATCCCCGACCAACTTAAGAGAGATAGTAATATATATGCACATGAATATCCTCGAAAATAATTATCTTTTTGGCCCTTAAGTTTTGGATTTAATTTTCATTGGATGCCCTAAGTTTCAAAATGTTATAGTTTTAGTTCTTAAGTTTTGAATTTGTTTTCAATTTAGTTTTAATGTTCCAAGATGTTACAATTTTATCCTTAAAATTTGAGTTTTATTTCAATTTGATCTCAAGGTTTCAATATTTATATTCTAAACATTAATTTTTAATGTCTAAAAAACTTTGATTTTTAACTAAATCATCACTTTCCTTATTTAGTGTTAATATTTATTAATTAATTTAAAATATTTAAAAAAATTATAATTAATTAAATTGCATTATTCTTCTTTACTATTAAAATCAAATTTAGAACTTCAATTCATATGTATTTTAGATTAATTAATAGATACTAACATTAACTACTTTTAATGAGTATTTAGTAAAAAATCGAAGTTAAATATTTAAATTATAAAATTTATAGACTAAATTGAAACAAAATTCAAATTCCAATGATACAATTGTAATATTTGAAGGCAAATTAAACTTAAATTTTAAGGAGTAAAATGAAAAAACAAATAAAAATTAGTTTTTCCTATATACTTTTACTTCCCATTATCAACCTTATCATGTTTGCTTTAATCGGATAAAATAAAATTAAAAAAAAGGGTCCCACTTTGTTGATATATTTTAGGTACTCTTTTTTTTTTTTTTTTCTAATCCAAATAATATCCAAATTGATATCGCATATAATTATAGCCACATTTTATTCAATAATTAAACATTAAGTATTGTTTAAATGAATAATACTAAATTTCATGATAATTATTTTAAATGGTAAAACTAGTGAAAATAGTAACATATCACTATCCCAATAAACTAATAGATAGTAGTATTTTGCTATATTTATAAATAAGTTGGTTCATTTTACTATATTTAAAAACAACTATAAATTTTACATAGTTATTCTTTACTATATGTGTATATATATAATATGGTCAATTACGTGAGATTAAATCTTGATATAGAGTATATGTTAGTAACCAAAAGATTTATGCTCAAATTTCAGTCCTAATAGATATCCACAACTTCCTTAAGAAAAAAATCCACCATTTGTAAAGAATATTATCGATATTTTGTTTTATTTAACTATAGTAAAAATGATATTTATAGACCATACAATCCTAAGAGTATTTAAAAAAAAAAACTATTAAGATATTAGTATTTTTTCTTTTTCTGGGACAACGATATTTTATGTAGTTTTTTCAAAGGCATAATGTATGTATAATTAATTAGTTAGGACTAGAGTAATAGACGTCGTGTGTAATACATTATTTTAGGATTGTAGTTAAAAATAAATTATATAATTTTGGAGATATTATAAGTTGCACCTAATTAATTAGTTCTAGCTTTCTTTCTATTTATCANTAGAAATGTAATATATGCAAATAAAGAAGTGAAAATCCAAATAACCTATCGACTCACATATGTGTAATAATTTCCTTAGTCTTATAATAAAAAATACAGATTGATAACAAAATCTTTAACTTTTAGGAAAAGTCGTTTATGTTTTGATAATTAATTGATCAATGAACAAGTCAACAAATGTGTGTCATTCTGAATATAGTTAAGTGGATAAAATATTTATTAGTAATTATCATCATTAAACTAAAAAAAAAAAAAGGTTTGATAAATTATGTGTGCTCAGCTTGGTAAGAAAACAAAAGAATATTGGTAATTATTTTTTCTAATGTTCTTAAACATAACTTCAATATAAATCAAAACCTTATCCCAATTCTTGTTCCCACATCTTAAGAAAGGACAATTATACATTTTCGTAGACTTTATTCCTTAAAATATTTAGACCATAGCTTTAATTAGGAGAAAGGTAATTGGGTTATTAATGAATTGGTCCATGGCTAATAAGGTCTCAATTAAAGTTCAAGAGTACTTATCCACTAATATTTGTCTGCTTTTTCTTATTTTTTATTCTATATGGGTCTAATTCATCAAATCTACTTTTGCCCATTGGTTTTTATTTATTTATTTATTGTTTTCATCAGGATCAATAACTTTCATTTTTGGGTTAAAATATTGGCAATTTGCTTTAAATTCTATGTTATTTTAGTTTGTATGTGTTCAAATTTAGTTCTCTTTCCATAAATTTTAAACTACCTTATTATACTTTCAATAAATTTTAAAATCCTATAATTTTTATAAAAAATTAATTAAATAATAATAATAATAAATTTTCAATTCTTCATATAAGAAAAAATACAAATATAAATATATATTCAAAATTTATAAAATAAATGTTAATATGAGTTTTTTTCTTTTTTAATAAGTTAAAGATAAAAAAAAATTATTTTAAATAATAAAATTGTTGAAAATGTTTACAAATAATATTAAAATATTACCGTTTATTTGAAATAGACTGTAGTAAAATTTTACTATATTTGTAAATATTTTAATTCATCTTCTTATATTTAAAAGTGACTCTTACGAATATGGACTCCATTTAATATTTATTAAAAATACAAAAACTACCGTAGTACTTATAAAATAAAGTAAAAAAAAGACTAAAATAATATTTAACCTTTTTTTTCTTTTTTTAAATTCTAAGAATTGTCTATTGGATTGAACCACTAATAATTTCAATCAAATTCTCGAAGATAAGCTTTTGTGTCTATCCATTTTTGACTTCTCAAATCCTAATCTTTATCCCATCTATTTTTGACTTTATTAGAAACATTATTCACCCACTAATTTAACTCTCATAAAAAAGAAATGAATTTCAAAAGAATTATGCCGTTTTATTTTAATCAACTTTCTATTTCTAAGCTTTGCATTTTATAAAATAATAATGAAAAAAATATTTCTAAACTTGACAAATTACATCATATTTTCAATCAGGAACTTTGAATTTCACTTATGAATGTCGTAATTTTTATTTCTGCTAAATTATCCATTAATTTAAAATGCATAGAAGAGTCACTTAATATTAGATTGATATTTAAAACGATTTTTTGAAATTCTAATTCTAAAATATATTAATACTATAATTTAGATAACTAATAAGTAAAGTGAAAGTTACATCCTTATTTAAAGTTGAATCCCAAAATTAGGCCAATTTACATACGAAATACAATCATTTAATTTCAAATATCATATTTTGAAGCAACAAATTGGTTTTCCCCCACAAATGAAACACTGAAAATTAATTTTGTTTTGTTAGGAAAGTAAGAGAAAGACAGATTCATACATATCATTTTTCAAATGTTTTTTTTTTTCTTTTTTTAATGAAGCATTCATTGACTAACTTTTATAACCAATTAAAATAAGAAAACATTATTTTTTCAGTCACGAGTTTTAAAGTATATGTGTGTTTGGTCCCTAAATTTTTAAAGCATACATTTTTAGTCTCCGAATTTTATAGAATAGGTGCATTTGGCTCATGAGTTTTCAAAATATAACTTTTTAGTCCTAAGTTTTTAAAAATAAGTTAAAAGATCCCAACATTATAAAATTAATGTTTTAAAAATTACTTATTCTTAAAACTTCTTAGATTTTTAAAGTTCATTCTTAAAAATTTAGGGACTAAAAAGGTATATTTTGAAAATTTAAAGACTAAATGTACATATTTTTAAAAATTAAAAATTAAAAAAAGTATATTTTGAAAATTTAAAAACTAAACGTTTACCGTGTATAATAATTCAAATACAAATATATATATATATATATATAAATTGGAGAAATGGAAAGACTAAAAATGAAAAAGAAAAGTGATGAAAAGAGAGGGAAAGAATGGGGAATTAAGCAATTGGAATATAAAGAGAATCTAGAAGTTCCCACCATTCTTTTTAAGTTTCTTTGGTTCACCAATTTTAATTTAACCAAATTACAAATTTAATGGATTTGATAAAACCTCATACTTGATAATTTTATGTAATTATAGAGGCTAAATTTTAGTTTTTAGATTACTAGTAATTAAATTTTAACTTTTTTTAAATTATGGAACAAAATTTATAATTTAATAAATATTATTTAAATTACAACTTCATTTATAACTTTTAAAATTAATTTATCAAGTTTAGTCGTTAGAATTTTTAAATTTGCGCTCAATTATCATGTTGATTTATGAAATTAGTCCCAACTTTAACCTTTTCTAAGGTTTAAGATTTAATCTTAATTTTTCTTTTTAAAACATTATTTTTTATAATTTTTTTTTAGTATATAGGAATATTAGTGGGATTCAAACTGTAGACCTCCTAGTTGCCAACGTATCTATATGCCAATTGAGTTATGTTCACTTTGACTACTTGTACGCGTAATTTTGTATACATCATTTCAAAGAGACACCTATTACCTTCTCCAAGAATAAAAGTTTGGTCTCCATACCTATATATGTTTAAAAAAAAAGTAAAAAGAAAGAAAAAAGTATTTTTTCTTCAGTATAATATTTAAAAAGGGCAAAAGTCCGAATCTCTCACTTTTAGAAAAAGTTACTAATATTTTAGACGCAAATAATTATTTTCAGAGTTATTTTCAAATATAGCAAAATGAGTTAAGATATTTACAAATAGAAAAAATTTTACTACCTATATACACAGTAAAATTTTTCTATATTTGTAAATAGTTTGATATTTTTTTCATTTATAATCATTTTTCTTATTTTTATCACTATTAAATAAATAATAATATAGTGAATTGACATGGCGATATTATATGGGCTAAGAATGAATCTTGAAGTAGGTTTGGTTGATGATCATGATTCATGAAATAAATTAGTTGATTCGGTTGATTAAATTTTTCTATTTTTTATTTCTTATTTATTTTTTGAGTTCAATAGGTGGAGGTGGGAATTCAAATCTCGATCTTCTTAGTCAAAATATATGTCTTTCACTGTTTGAGCTTCGTTTTGGTTAAAGTTAAATCTTTAATACTTATTAATATATATATTATTTAAGGAAAATAGAACAAAATTATTACAAAATGTAAAGGCCAAGAAATGCCACTTTGACAAGAAATGGGTCGTAAAATTCTATGGTGGAGGCTTTTCTTCTAGGGGTTGGTGGCCGACAAAAATTCAAAGGCACCACTTGTAAATTTCCAATTGGTCGTTTATTTTTCAAAAATCACCGTAGGGTAAGCCTGACCCCTAAGCCAACTACTTTTGAAATTTTGATTTGTTTTAAAAGTTCATCAACGAATGCTTCATTCTCTAAGAAAAACATTTCAAAAAGGATATGTATGAATCTTTCTATCTCCTACTTTCCTAAAAAAACAAAATTAATTTGCCATGTTTCATTTGTGGGGGAAACCCAATTTGTTGCTTCAAAATATGATATTCTTTAAAATGAAATGATTGTACTTTATATGTAATTTGTCATAATTTCAAGATCCAACTTTATGAAATGTAACTTTGACTTCGTTTATTTGTTTTTCTATATTATACTTGAAATGAGTTGTTATAATAAACTTCAAAATCATAATCCCAAAAAAATTATTCTATTCACATAGATATTTCAAGTATGCATCTAATTTAGCCAATTTTAGTCGATTGATTGGTTTTGATTAGGCCAATTTATTAAAATTAATTTTAAAATAATTTTTTTTTCTGTTTTTCTTGAATTGATAGATAGGTATAAATTTCAATTTTGGCAGATATGGTAGACTTAACAATATGTGCTTATTTTATTTACCTTAAATTTCTTGATTTTATAATCTACTTTAACAAAATCTTGAAAAAAAAAAAAAAAAAAAAATTTCAAATTCCTGTTTTTCTTTTTACCGCTTAGAAATCNACAAAGTTTAGCTTAAAAAAAAAAAAAGGTAAAAACAAAATCTAAAATGTTGATTATACAAAAATGTTGATGATAATGGTTGTTGTTTAGAAGATTATAGAGAGAAAAAATATATATATATAAAATAATTAATATTATTAAGAAGATAAAAAAAGAGAAATAGGTCGAAACGAAACGAATTTAGCTAAGTGACGATTAGTATAACTGAATGGAAAGTTTAAATGTTCGAACCACAATTATTGTACTCTAGAAATAAATTAATTAAAAAAAAAAAAAAAAAAAAAAGGGGGGGGGGGGGGAACGAGGTACGCCAAACATACACACAAAGTTTCCAAATTAAACTCAATTCATTCCTAAAGTTTTGAAATTTACATTGTTTATCCTTGAGTTCTCAAAGAAAACTTTAAAAGACTCCCAAACAAATTTAAAAAATTTATCATTACTTTTTCTATTTATAATAAAATAGTAATAAAAAAATTACATTTTTAGTCCCTAAATTTATAGGAATAAGTTCATTTGATTCATAAGATTTTAATTTAACTATTTTAGTTCTTCCATCTTGAGAAATAGATTTAAAAGATCTCTTTTTCGTTTCCAATAATTAAGTATTGTATTTTAAAAAAAATATATATATTAAACGCATTTAAATTTAAATTAAGTAATGTGTTTCCATTATCTTTTGTGTCTCCTTCCCCTGGGTCCGGCTCCACCATTATTTGCCGGGAAGATGTACCACTTGTCCTTCCCAAATTACCTTCATGTTTCAAATGGGTATCAAACTTTTTGTTTTGTTTTTGGCTTTCCCTCTCTTTCTTCTCTCTGTGTGTAGATGAGAATGTGGATTGGTGGGTCTCTATTTTTGGTATTTTTTTCCCTTCCTTTTGTCAACTAGGTTTCCCCCTATTTTTCTTTCCCTTCAGGTGACAATATGGAGCCGCCACCCACAATGTACAAATACTTGGGCATCCATTTTTGGCGGAGGAGTTTACTTCTTAGTTTATGAACACTGGTGAGGTTGTTGAAGGTGAGATTGGAGAGAAGATGAAGATGGCGAAGAGGATGGAGTATTAAATGAGGATTTTGAGAGAGGATGGAAATGAAGTGAAGTAATTAAGAACCCTGGAGGGTGAGGAGAGAGGAAGAGAAAAGATAGAAACTAATGTAAAAAATACGATTAAAATGACAAAATTAAAACTTTAAAGATCAAATGCACTTATTCCTAAAAGCCAAGGGACTAAAAGAGTAATTTGCTAATGTGGCATTTTAAAATTTAAAAATAAAATACAATAAAATTTCTCCCCTAAATGTAGTGTTCCTTGTCCTAGCTCGAGACTTTGATTCAACTAATGATGATGATGATAATAATAAGGGCAAATTGCAAAAACCACTCCTAAAGTATAATGGTAATTGCAACTATACCCTTAAACTTTCAATAATAACGATTGAGCCCCTAAACTTCTAAACCTGTTAAATTGAACCCTCAAATGTACAATAATTGTAAAACTTTATCCCACAAATGAGAAAAATTGAATCCTCAAACTTATACAATCATTACAATTTATACAATTATGTATGTTTGAAGTTTCAATTTTAACATTTGGATAAGGTTGAGGGTTCAATTTTTAAATTTGAACGTTTAAAGCAACTACCATTATACCATTACATTTTAAAGGTGGTTTTTGCAATTTACCTAATAATAATATCACAAATGCAGAAAACGGAAGAGTTTAACATGGGACAGAAAAAATTAAGCAGAACGCAAGATAATAGAGAACTTAAGCATCAACAGTCAATCTTGATATAGTACAATCCGACCATAGCTTACTAGATAACGATACCAATTACAATTTCTAAGGTACCAATTACAATATCAAAAGTTGATAGTATGATCTCTCACTCAACCAAGTTGATAGTATGATCTCTCACTCAACCAAGGGGAAAAAAGAAGAAAAAAAAAAAAAGATTATATAGTACAAACTTTCTGTGTCATAGTCAAGTAAATATGAACAATACCCAACTATTCTCATCCAGAACAGACAACAAAGAAAAATCATTGGGCATCACAGACAGGTTTTCATGGATGGGTAGATGCCATTTTTACTTTATAATCGAATTTCTTCTTCCTCCCTAAATTATGATGAGCAAGAAGTTGGATTACATAGATATGTTTAATATTAAAGAATTACACAAAAATCTAACAAATTACACTATTTCTTATGCCCATCTGGCTTTGCTTAATCAATGAGTGAAGAGAAATGGAATACAAAAAGCTATATCTTAAAAGTATCATCTACAAACCTGATCATCTATCATTTCTTTAAGATTGTTCATCATTGAGCCTACAAAGCCTTTGGCAGAATCCTCATGAGCTATCGACCAATATTTCATTCCTCACTGAAGGCTAAAGAAAAAATTCCAACCCTTGTCGTCAACAAATGAAGTGATTGTCCGAACCTGTTTGAGGTGTCGGGCAATTCAGGATGAAGTTGAACTCGATCATCCATTGAAGAGGATGCAGCTTCCTCCAAAGTTAGACACAGCATAAAAATGGTGGTTGGATGGTTACAAAACCATGGAGTTGGAACGACGATGATCCATTGCGCCACTGCTGAATTTCCCACTAGTCTGCCTAACTTTAAGGCTACTGTACCTGAGTGGCTTTGGCTGATATAGGGACAGCAACATTTTCTCCAGATTCTGCACGGTGTACTTTGCATACTTACTGGAACTCGCGTCTTGCTCGACCAGGGGGCCGTAATTCTGCATGTAACTGCGATAAACGGGCACGATGGTTTGAACTATAAGTTGACATGTCTTCTCCCTCAATTCTTTGTCAAATATAACCCAGGTTGACTGCTTCTTAGACATGTCTTCAAAAGCTTCATTGAATGTCTTTAGACGTTTCTTGACGAGATCACGAGCAGTAGCTCTCCCACCTGAAAACATAATCAAACCCTCCCTGCTTAAATGGCTAGGAAGTTTGCTCCAGCTATCCCTCAAGAAAACTGCAGCATAGTAATCCTTGTATTGTTCATGTTCCTTTAGTTTATCTCCCATTAGTTCTCCGACTTTCGTTCCTTTGAGGTGCTTGTATAGATGCCAATGATTATTCATAGCGAAAAAATTTGACAAGGTAGAATCTTCATAAGCCTTGATCCAAGTCTCCAGATTCTGCTCAATGGCTTTAACAAGGTTTGTTACCTCATTGACAAGAAGACCCTCTTGGAACTTTTCTTTCTTCCAACTCCGGTGAATGACAAGGGCTTGGGTCAGGATTGGCCGATAATCATCACTGAGCAGTTTATTACTGTAATCAATAATGAAGCTAACCAACCTGGGAACTGCCCCATCTAAAGGTGGAGAATTTTGCCTCTGGAGCTCCACCTGAACTAGAAGCTCCCAGAAAATCTCGGCTGTACCATCGATAACCCTCTTAATGAGATCCCTAGTCAAGTTTTGAATTTCCAAACAGGCTGCCCCGCCAAAAAGCCTATTGAAGTCTAGTCTCAGTTTGTTCAAGGATGCAAATATATCTAACAACTTCAATAGCTTAATAGGATCATTCTTGCTTTCTGTTACAGTTTTCCCAAATTGAAGAAATGCAAGTATACCTGCTTGAGTTGCTATCTTTGCAAAACAGCCCATCCAAACATCCAATCCTATCCTCTCGAAAACGTCATTACAAAGCTTGAACTCAGCCTCAAACAAGTGTTTCACTGCAAACTCCAAATGCTTTCCCCATTTTGCAATGTACCCTTCAATGCTCTGCACATCATTGAACTCGGAAACCGATATCTCCAAGTAATCCAAATCAAGAGCCTGCAAACTAGCCCGAACATTAGAACTACGAACTTCAACATAAATCGATATGCATCTCTCGAGTCGTTTATTAGCAATCAATCTCCCAAGAATGGCTTGCAATTTCTGAATTACAGTCACAGGCAATGGAGATGGAGCAATGCAAGCTTGTTCACCGAGAGACGCCGAAGAAGACATGGGAAGGGGTACACTATGCTCCGTTAAAAGCCGCCTAAACTCGTTCTCGAGTTTATCTAAAGCAGCATTCAAAAGCCCCCCATCAAGCCGAGTCCTCTCCTCATCACTCTGCAAATCCCTAAGATTTTTCAACGAATTCTTCAAACTCGCTAGGTACTTCTCATCAGCAACAGTATTATCTTCTAAATACTCAACAATGTCCTCCAACCATTGGATTGCCAGTCCAGAGTTATCTCCTAAAAACCTCAATGCCTCTTCCATACGTTTCAACACCGACAAATATCCAGGGAGATCATTCCGCGGGTCCGATAACAGAGACTTTTCAAGGCCATGAACAGCATCAAAAACCTTGAGCACCGCCGCCGCAGGGCCAACAGCCCGATGTATATGGCCACCGACGGCGGCAAGGGCTTCCTTATCAGCACGGATAGGCCGAACCGCCGCTTCTAAAGTTGGCAATCTTTGCCTAATCTCCTCCAATCTCGGCCCAGCTTTCTGCAACGCAAACCCTAAAGCCCTAGATTTCTCTAAACTAGCCTTCAAAGACTTAGTAGCAGACACCAAATTCTCAAGATTCTTCTTCATTTTCCCATCAACTGACACCGGTGCCGTCATTTTCGACACAAACCCTAACACACAGACCCCCAACAATCAAGATTTCTAGAATCAAAACCGTCGATCAAAACACAAAATCAAGAGAGAGAAAATACGGTGGGAAACAAGAAACAGCAAATAAAACGTAGATTTTTTGTAATTTTCCGGAATCAGAAGGGAAATCTCCCTGGGAATCATCGAAATGGGAGAAAAATCCAAAATCCAATAGAATGAGTACAAGAAGTAAAGCTCGTGCCACAAGCTCGATGGCCCAAAATGAAGAAAACCCAATCAGTAAAAAGGGGGAAACAGTGGTAAACAAACAGGAAAAGAGACAATGGAGAACAAAAACAACAGCTCAAGGAAAGCTCAAGAAAACACTCACATGGAGAAGAGAAAGAGAGGAAGGAATCTGGGAAAATGGGGAGATGAGTTGACTCAGTGAGATGAACCGGAAGAAGGGTAATTCGGCAATGGAGGCCTGAGATTCGGAATCGGAGTTTGAGGATTCATTGAGAGAGAGATGAAAGGCACACTTTTTGTTTTTGAGACTTTCAACGAAGCAAAATGGTAAAGTGCATGACAGTGAAGCAAAAACAAATACGATTTTTTTCTTATTATTTTCTAGCGGTATGATTTTGTTTTTTTCTTTTATGTTCTTAATATTATTGGAACAATATATTTTTTAAATTGGTTTATTTTTGGCAAATGGATAAAGAGAATTCTCCACTAAACTAAAAGGTTAAACTTATACATTGTCGATTAAATTGCAATATTATTTTTGATTTTTTTATAAATTGAGACTTAAAATGATACGATGATGACTCGAAATGGAGATTAGAATCCAAACACTATCCTACTATTTTTATAACAACATTGTAGTTGTTGGGTCTAATTTATACTCTAATTGTAATTTTTAAATATTTATGAAAAATCAAGGACAATATTATATGTTTTGAAAGTATACGAATATTTTGAAAATAAATATCGAAATTTAGAGATATTTATTTATAATTTAGCTCAAAAAGAAAATTAAGTATATTTTAAATTTCTTAAAAAAAAAAAAAAAAACATCTTACTCTCTGCTTTAATGTTGTGTCAAGCATAGGTTGTTTGATTTTCAAATTTGTATCCAATAATTTATTTTATTTAAACAATTCAGTGGGTAAAACATCTCTCCTCCAAGCGAATGTTGAAAATTTTCCATATATTTAATATTAAATTTTTGAGTTCATCGACAGTTAGAAATTAATACATTGGAAATTTAAATTGAATTAAATATTGTGCATGAATGAATGAATAAATCACATAGAAATCAACTAACAAATAATTTAAAATCAAGATTTATAAGAAAATGCTCGCACCTCATAAAATTAATTATACCGGTGTCCAATCTCACCGACAATATGCTACACACAATTTAAAATAAAACATTTTAATACAATTAGAATTACCTTTTTATTATTATTATTTTTTTTTAAATGTAATTAGAAGGTTTAAAAGGAGAAAGAAACTTAATCAATTAGAGTTTTTATCACGAACACTTATACAAATTGAGTATATGAAATTAAAACTTGGAAATTAGTACTAAAATATAAAATAATATATTTCTTGAAGAAAAGAAAACATATTTATCATCATTGTACAAGCAACAATAAAATAATTATACACTATGTTGCATAAAAATTATCTACATAAATATTAAAAAAAAAAAAAAAAGAATTGACAACATTCATCTTAGCAATATAATGTCTTAATTAGTTAAATTTTGTTCAAATTATATCAATATCATTAAATAAATATAGGTTAATTTCTTTAAAATAGAATATCAAAATCCTTTTCTTCCTTAAATGCGTTGTGCTAGAATGTAAGATGAAATTTTTTTATAAGTAAAGTTTAAATGGTTGGCCATAAATAAAGATACATTTTTTTAAGGGGTAAATTTGTAAAAACCACTTTTGAAGTATGATGTTAGTTACAATTACACACTCAAACTTTTAATTGTAAAAATAAGGCCCCCAATTTTCTATAAATGTTAAAATTGACCCCTCAAGTGTACAATAATTGTAGAAATTAGATCCACGAATGATAAAATTGATATCAATTTATACAATTATGTAAGTTTGAAGGTTCAATTTGACCAAATTTTAACACTTATATAAGTTTGAGGGCTCAATTTCTAAAATTGAAAGTTTAAGAGTATACTTGTAACTATTACCATATTTCATTTACAATTTGTCCTTTTTTTAATAAAAAAATATACATTTAAAATGTATTATTATTGTTGTTGTTTCTTTTAACTTAAAATGTATTATTTTTGTTAAAGTTTTTAAATATGAGAAAATGAACTAAAATATTTACGAATATACTAAAAAAATATATTTAAATATGATATTTTACTATTATTTATAAATATTTTCAAGAATATTATTATTTAAAATAATTTTCTAATAATTTTACTTTAGGATTATTTTTGGGAAGTGAAATGAGAAACAAGGTGAAGCTCCATCCAGTGGGGTCCACAGAAATAAAAAGAAAAAGGAAGGGAATTTATTCTAAGGCACATGGAAACCATATTTCTTTATTCTCCCACTCATTTTCACCAGCATCAGCATGGCCCAACTACTTCACCCAGTTCCTCCCCACTTTGTTTTACTCTCCAAAAATAAATATATATATATATATTTTACATGTAAGGTAGTTTTTCTAAAAAGGAAAAAGAAAAAAAAAAAAAAAAAAAAAAAAGAGGCATTCTCTAAGTAATCCCAGATTTAAGATAAAAACCTTTCTTCTAGTCATTAAAAAATATACTAAGAATCACAAAATGAAACTAAAACAAATGTTATTCAAATTATATACCATACTAATTTATGACTAATTTTCACTGCATCACCTGTCCAATTTCAAATTTGATAAGGTGTACCAAATGATAATATAAATAAATAAGAAAAATGATTGAAAATAAATTCAAGTTCTTTTTTGTTGTTGAGTTTAACGATTGTGATCGAAGCATCAACTTTTGGAATGATAATTAGTGTAATCTATTAAGTTAAAGTTGGTTTTAACTAAAAATATTCAATTCTAACCAACATAAAATGTTGCTCAATCATAATTGACATCTTTCATTTTGAGGTAAGAGGTCCACATCCTCATGGCTCATACTCTCATATTTGTTGTACTAAAAAAAATACATTTTCTTTTATCGGTAATGAAATAAAAAAGGTATGATAGCAATAAACAGATAAACGGTAGAAAATATCAGTTGCATTAGAAACATTTCTTTGGTATTCAACAAGCCCAGCAAAATTATGATCACCATCTGATTTTTAGGAACTTTATAAAAGCATGATGAAAATTTGTTAGGGAGATATTGGTTTGAATGTAATTTACAAAAGATTAAAGTAAAGGCATGAAATCATGCTCCCAATATGTTTAGACTCAAAAAGGTTAACTATGAAGTGCATCACATGAACAATAGTGCAACACAATAAAATAATTCAAGAGTTTTGGCTTTAGTGTCAAATAACAATCAACATAGCCAAATGGGAGAATCCTTCAAAAATTATATAATATTATTGAAAAGTTGAGACACATCATGCCATTTGGTACAAAATGATTATATAATAACAAATCTCAAATCATAAATTTATAAATAAAAGCAATATTACTATTTTTTCCCAAAAAACAATACTACCATTGAAATCATTTTCTTATAAACAAGTTAGATATCTATAACTCTATAAACAAGTACAAATTCAGTCTTTTTCAATAAGGTGTAAAAATAAATTGGAAGATGTGAGTTTAGATCATATTAGTCATACAGGTCTTTTTAATAAAGTACTACCACAAATACATATTTTAAAATTAGCGTAGATATACAAAGTTTAATGTCACGAACTAGTTACCTAAATAATTATCAATAAAAGTATCTAACTAATGATGATTTTTGAAGTACTTAATAAATATTTTAAATGAAAAAACAAACGGTCATTTTAAACAAGGTCTAAAAGACCAAAAGTTTATATTTCTACCACACGGGTTGTGGAACTAAAAAAAGGTTCTTTGAACAAATTGAGTTGTTTCTTTGACGTGGGACCCTCTTATGTTGTAGGTTAAACTAATGAAACCTAGGCTACAAATATAATGATGGCACCTATTTGAATAAACTATTCACATCCTTTCTTTTTTAGCAAAAAAGTACCATTGAGTTAATAAGGGCAAATTTTTGGTAAAGGGAATACTCTTTAAGCCAATGGGACCTGAGTTTATTGTTGGAAGTAATGAGTCAATTTTTACCTGTAAAGCAAGGTAGTCAAGTTGAACTATGCTCGCTTTAATATATTTGTGTATTTTATTTGAGAATTTCTCTTAATTTCAATATTATTACACAAATTGAGAGTTTTAGAGTTTTAAGGTGTTATTCACATACAATTCTGTTTTAAATCTAATAAATTATTAGATAATTATTTTAAATAATAAAACTACTAAAAGTATTTTCAAATATAGTAAAATGTCAGTGATCTCCACGCAGCAGCGGAAGATTTCAGAGAACCAAACACTGTATTTTAATTTATATCAAAAAATAGTACATTTGGCAAATAATAATAATGTTAAACAGGCATGCTATGAAGAATTAAAATAATATCTTGTATTATAAGCAAAAATATTTTTGATATGTCTTGAGTCTAGTTTTCATTTGGTCCCTAGTGTTCCAAAATATTACAATTTTATCCTTTAAATTTAGTTTTGTTTCAATTTGGCCTCTATGCACGATCTATATTGTATTTGAGATTTTTTTTTTTAAAAAAGAAACTCCACCAACATATTAGATACAACTAAATTTGGTTTAAAAAATACTTTTGATTCTTAAGCTTTTGTAACAATTTAGTTTTGAATTTTAGTTTGTAATAATTTTGTTATTGTGCTTCATTCTTATAATATTTTAGTTCTCAAACTTTAATATGTAACAATTCAACTTATATACTTAAAAGTTTCTAATGATTTAGTCTCTATAATGAAAAATATTATTAAATTTTGATAGGTTTTTTATTATTTATTTATTTATTTATTTTTATATATAAATCGATAAATAGATAAAGTGTTATGAATTACCGAGATACATATAAATGAGGGATTTAATAACGGATTAAGTCCCTAAATTTTAAGGGTTGTATCTACTTTTGTTATTTTGTTTTCAAAATTACAAATTTAGTCCTTAAACTTTCAATTTTTTTTTTAAAAAACATTAATGTACCTATTAGATACAAAATTGAAAGTTTAGCCTTAGACATAAATTTCAAAGTTATATCTAACAAAAAAAATATATATTTTTGAAAAAAAAAATCGATTTCTTATAGATTTATGAGACACAAAATTGAAAATTCAAGAACAAAATAGACATACTTCAAAGTTTAGCCTACAAAAATACACTACATTTTGATTGATTTTTGCACTTTGGGGTTTAAATTGCAAACTTGCAAAGCATAAAGACTAAATAACTACATGTTAAAGTTGAGAAACTAAGGGTGTGTTTAGAATTGTTTAATTTAAAAAATAAGTCATTTTGAAAAAAGTAGAGTGTTACTAAAAATGGATTTTGAAGCGTGTTTTAAACCATTCTTATCAAAATGAGTTTTTTTAAAAAGCATTTTTTTTCTAATCCAATCCAAACGAGCCCTAAATTGTTATAAATTTGAAAGTAAATGTACTAAATTGTTACAAACTAAAATTCAAGAGCTAAACTGTTATACTTTGACAAATATTCAATGAAAGACAATACAACCTTGTAAATCCAATTATAATTAACTAGTCAAAGTATATGTTCTCTAGACTAAAAGGTTCGATTTTTTAATATCCTACTCCACCTCCACCTTCTCCACTCTATCCTTACTTGTCGATGAACTTAAAAGAAAAAGAAAATAAGAAAAGAAAAATAACTTGATTGCGAACAAAACTTGTAATTTTTCCATTTATTTTATCTGTAATTGGACTAGAGCAACTATGTCAATGTGATTTCAATAAATGTTGAGTTTTTTAGTACAACAACTATGGATGGAAGAGATCATATCAATTACGGTTAAACTAAGCAAATTTTGGCATCAATTAGTATTAAGTTAAATAACCTCGTTTTTCTTTTTAGACAAGCAAAAGCACTAAAAAAGAAAACAAAAAAAACTACAACCAACCTCTCACCAAGAGTGATGGGAGAATATTATCTCAGAAAAAACTCTTTCCAAATTTTTTTTTTTAAAAAATAAATAAACATGAGAGGATGTCAAAACGGTAAGAGCAGAGCAACTTTAGAGAACACAATAAAAGCTCAAGACATTAACAGAATTGTAAAAAAAAAAAAAAAAAACTACAACCAACCTCTCACCAAAAGTGATGGGAGAATATTATCTCAGAAAAAACTCTTTCCAAATTTTTTTTTTTAAAAATAAATAAACATGAGAGGATGTCAAAACGGTAAGAGCAGAGCAACTTTAGAGCACACAATAAAAGCTCAAGACATTAACAGAATTGTAAAAAAAAAAAAAAAAAAAAAAAACTCGCTCAATTTTATTAATGACCTCCAAAGAGTCAGATACAACCTCAATCCTCTCCGTTCCTCGGAGAGAAACTAACATTGTTATGTCATAGTGTTGTTGTTATATATCTTCTTGACCTTTTATATTTAATTGATGTCTAAAAAGATATTAAACTCACCTCACGTCGTCGGAGGCCCAACCTGCGCGTCTAGTCACCTGGCACCGTCTCGTCGAACAGTATTTACTTATACACCAACAACAGGCAACCCAAATATTTTATTAATGGAAGAAGATTGATATCTCCAAGTTCTGAAGTACGACAAAAGCCTAAGTGATTTGCAATCAATCGCTTAACATAATGAGAAGGATCATTGTAATACCGTCGCTATGGCGATTAGCGATCCTCTGATCGTCTTTCTGGCTCTATACTTTCGATTCAACTCAATTTTTCCTGCAATATTGAGCAAAAGAGAACGGAATTATAGAGAGCATCAAATAATCAACGAACAGAGATAATAACTACTTACTAGGCATCCATTAATTGGTCCGAAATTAAGCAGGGAAACTGTGCGTATCACTCCGGTTAAGGTTACTAATCTGTAATCTGGCGATTCGAGTTGAAATTGATAGATTTTTTAACTTTAGCGATTCTTAAACTTCATCGATTGATTCTTTACTTATTCGTTCAAAAATATCAGAGTTGAGGATTGTACGAAATCTCAGGGACGGTTGAAAGAAACAGTTCTCCAATTCTCCAAATTCTAGTTTCTCGGCTAAATGACAAGAGTTTTATCACTGTATACGAAATCTGTAGATGCAATACACCATTCCAATGGCGAAGAATGAGGAGTACCTTATTTTAGAGCAATAGCACATGGAGGATTGGCGGATTCTGATTTGGAGCTGGAGAATTTACTAGAAACGCTCTGGACCGAAGTCATAATCCTCGTCGCATCTTTAGGTTTGGTGAAGTTGAGAGTCAGGATCTGCGGTGGAAACTGGAAATAAATCGACAGCGATATGGTAGATGGAGTAGCGAGCAGAGTTGCCGAAGAAGCCGAGGAGGTGGAGGAAAATGAAGAGGTTGTTGACGTTTGAACAGACAGAACCTCACCGAAATCGAGCACGATCGGTCAGGTGAAGAATGGAAATGGCTTTTTCCAAACGGCCGACGGTGAGATCGGCGGAGTAATCGGAGTGATCGGAATGCGGTTGATGAGGGGGAAGAAAGATCCCTGAATCCCCTCTGATCCTCAGCCATTGTAGAATGAGAGAAATGCATTTTTCCGAGAAAGCTTCGGTTGTGAATGTGATATAGCGGGAAAACTGACCGCTGCCCGAATGATAATCCCCTGCCCGAGTTTTGGCGGGACGAGTGAAGACTTTTCTGTTAGGAAGAAAATCAACTTAGACCTATATGATATTATGATTATATCACTCTACACTTTTAGGCCATCAATATTAATGTGAATAGTGATTTTTTTTTAATAAAAAAAATAACAATCGAAGGATTGAGGGATTTGAACCTCTCACCGGATGGAAGATCATGCGAATCAGGCATAGTGAGCCTCATTTGACTGTATTGATATTTTTGTTGAATTCATTAGGATTGATTTCATTATGAGTTGGTAAACTGGCCTTAATTTCATCTAATTGAATTTTTAATTTAAAGAGGTTTTATGATTTTTATTCTTTGTTTAATCTTTGTGCCGATTCGCCCACTAATTTAAATAAATAATAACAATATGAAATCATCAAAACTCATGAATTTCAATGAAATAAAGTTTTGGTAAAGATAACAGTCTAGTTCACAAATTCACCTCATTTGTACACCAGTTCATAAAGATTTAACACTATTTGAAGTGATTTAGAGGGTTAAAATTGCATTACACTTTTCCATTTATCTTTAAAAGTTTAAGATTAAGGTTGATACAACCCAATTCTTTTTCAACATCAACTTCAAAATTTTCTATCATGTCAATATTATTATAATAAATAATAAATATTCTGAAAAAATACAAGGTTGAATTTTGTGTTTAATAGGTCAATTTAAAAAATAATGATGAATACATCACATATATGATTTTAGAAAAAATTTGGACTCTGTTAAATAAGTTCGAAGTCAATCTTTATTTTAATTTTATTTGAACATTAAAAAACGTGTTAGTACACATATAACTAAAAGCAACAGCATTTATCAATTAAAAAAAAAAAGATAGAAACGAAGATAACTACATAAGTGAATCAATGAATGTGTTTCGTTGGCGATCGAAACCAAGAAATTGGAAAGCGATTTAATAAACAATATATTTCATACTTTCACTAATTTCAAAATCATGTTACAAATATATTGTTTTCAAAACATTCACTTCCTAGGTCACATGAAAGAATACAAAAACAGGCTGTTAAAAATTCAAAGTAGAATAAACAAGCCTTAAAAATAAGTGAATCTAAAAACAAAAACTCCAACTAGAAAACTCATTAGATTCATTTAAATAAGTAAATTTAAAAAACAAAAACTTGAAATTGAATACCATATCAAAACATGCGGTTAGAAATTCAAAGTAGAATAAACAAACCTTAAAAATATTGAGACAATTATTTTTCAAAGTGTAACAAACCGTTTTTATTTTTAAAAAACAAATGGAGATAAGGGTAAACATGTCATTTAAGAATCTAAAGTATATACTATTACTAAAACCACTTTAAAAAAAAATTTGAATAAGTAATTTGAAAGATTATCATATGTATATAAAAGAATCCTCTGCCCCTAACAAATACAGAAATATAATGTCAGTAAAGAGTTAGTAATATGAACCATAATGCCAAAGCAAAACCATCTATATTCCTCCATAAACAAAATTTCAATGAAAAAAGAAAGAAAATCTCACTCAATTTCAATTTCTTTTTATTTTTCTTTTCCTTTTCCTTTTCTTCTTCTTCTTCTTCTTCTTTGTCTTTTCTTCTAAGTTTTCTTGTTGGCCTCAAAAACAAACTTAAGAATGGACTCTTTGATAGACAACAATTCAGGGAACTCCTTCTTTAGCTTTGATGCATCCAACTCATTGTTGCTCCTCGGCGCCACAATCACCTTTGCTTGTTCTTTCAAGTCGAAATTCTCCCATTTGAACTTCGGGTCGATGTATTCCCTATACATTTCCAAGATCTCATTGTGGCCCACCACCCCTGGATTTGTGAAGTTCCAAATCCCTCTGCAGTCCCTCTTTGCCATTTCAATGGAGATCGGTAGCAGCTCATCCAGCACCGTCATGCTGTTCAGAATGTTCACCACTTTGTTGTAGCGGCTGATTTTGGTGATGAAGTTTCTGGGGTTGCTTAGATCTGATGATATTGGCATTCTCACTCTCAGTGTGCACACATTTGGATATTCTCTTAGCAGCTCCTCAACCTGCAAAAGTTGAGCCATTGCAACAAAATGCTTCAAAACCTTGCAAAGGATAGTTAGGATTTTCATCTGTAGGCCTCGCTCGATTAGATGCAAAGTGTATAAAATAATATAAAATATTCGACTTGTTCTTCGAGTTGAAACAGCTACTTTCAAAATAATACAGAAAAACCATCACTGAAACAAGAGAATCAAGTAGAAAATAAAAACATTATGCTCAGCAGTTCACAACCAAGTCATTGATTCGTTTCTAAGATAAAATTCACATTGAAGTATGTTCAATTTGCAAATTTTCGAAACTTTCACAATATAGAAACTTGTATAAAATTTCAAAAGTTGAGAGTAAAATTAACTGTTCGAGGATGGAACCTATATCTTAAATAGGTCTGATAGTTTAGGCATCAATCATTTCTCAAAGGAAACTGCTACTTGACACTGTCTAATATGAATGATTATGGGTTGAACTGAGCATAAAATTATGACAAATTATCACTGAATTATTTGTTTTCACATGACATGATGATAAATCTCGCAATTCAATCAACAATGTATTTGACAAGGCAAGTGATATTAAATAGAAAAACTTAAAAAGGAAAAATAAAGAAGAGAGCTGTTACCATGGCCTTAGTCTTGGAGTAAAATGAACCTAAAAAATTTGGCTTATCTTCCTCCTTGAATCCAACACCTGATCCTAGTGGATGCTCATTGTCATATTCAAAAATGCAACCAGTTGCGAAGTTCATCAACAGGAGATTTTGCTCCTTACAAATATCAGCAAGAGTCAGCGTCCCAACTACATTTGCCCTTATAGTTTCAACCTTATGTGATTCACACCAGTCCACATTAGGCCTTCCAGTGACCCCTGCAGCGTTGAACACATGAGTCGGTCTCACTCGTTTTATATCCTCAATTAAGGATCTTCTATCTTCCAATCTTCCACTGCCATACGCGAATTCTATTCCCTTTTCTTTGCACAATTTGCCTAGCAAACCTCCTATCCAGCCAGTTCTTCCATATATCAAGAACTTCAATCCTTGCTGATTTCGTTGATCTCGCTGCAAACCACCGTCTTCGTTGAGCTCGCTGCATGTTCTTGTCAGTCTTGAGAATCCATACTGAAAAAACCATGAATCTTCATTGGAATGAGTGGCTACGGAGATTCGAGGGTGTGGGTCAAGTGCGGCGGATACATCGCCCCACCAGTCAGGGTTTTGAGTATACCAGTCCAGTGTCCTTTTCAGCCCTTCTTCCCATGGTGTGCTCTCTTGCCATCCCAGCTTCTTCAACTTCTGGTCATCCAAGAAATACCTCTGGTCATTGAAGGGTCTGTCTTGCACAAAAGCTATGGCTTCTTCAGGAGTTGACCCAAACAACTTACAAATATCTCCTGCTACATCCAACACTCTCCTCTCTTTTTTCGTCCCAATATTATAAACATGACCAATCACTCCTTTATGCAGAATCACTTCAAATGCCTCAGCAACATCCTCACTATATAGATAGCTTCTGACATTTGAGCCATTCCCATGAATTGGCAACTTCTCACCTTTCATGGCCAGGAGAATGAATTTGGGGATAAGCTTTTCAGGGTATTGATTAGGTCCATATACATTATTGCCTCGAGTTGTTATTGTCGGGAGGCCATAAGATCGATGATAAGCCATAACCAGCATTTCAGCCCCTGCCTTAGTTGCAGAATAAGGATTAGTGGGAAGAAGCTGTGAGGCCTCAGGATTCCCAATATCAGTCTCTAACTCAGTTTCACCATAGACCTCATCAGTGCTGACATGAATGAACCTCTTGATCCTTTGAGTGACTTTGCAGGCCTCAAGAAGAACATGAGTACCATAAATGTTGTTGTTCGTGAACTCGAACGAGTTTCCAAACGAATTGTCGACGTGTGTTTGTGCAGCAAAATGCATAATCGTATCAATTTCTTCAGCAACCAAGAGGTAATTGATGAGATCGGCTGAGACGATATCGCCCTTTATGAATCGGAAATTGGGAGAGGTCTGAGAAGGGCGTAGGTTCTTGATGTTGGAGCAGTAATCTAGCTTGTCAAGAGCCACAATCTTGTAATGGGGATAGTTTTTAATCAAACGGTTAGTGACATGAGAAGCTATGAAACCTGCTGCCCCTGTGATAAGAATGTTCCTCGGAGCATATGGCTCAGTTCCTGTTGCCATCTTTTTTCTTCTCCTCGTTGATTATTCCAACAAATCACCACTAACAAGCCTTAAAACTTTGAATCCTTGAACCAGAACAAAACAAACAGAGGGAAAACGAAAACAACAAGTAACTATAAAGAGAAGGAAAATTGAATAATATGAAGCTGATTCATACAAAACGAAAATGGAAAACGAAGAAACAATTCCAGAAGTAACACAAGTACAGCAGAAGTCCACAAAAACTCCAAAACGATCGATTACAAAATGCACACAGAAACAACAGATTAATCCGTCACATTCGAAAAATTACACACACACACACACACAAACACCAAAGAAATCATAAACAAACCCACATTTAAGCAAATTCAGGAAAAAGAATAAATAAGATCAACGCAAAAAAAAAAGAAAACAAAACAAAACAA
Organism: Citrullus colocynthis; assembly: GCA_031780015.1. Lineage (NCBI taxonomy): Eukaryota > Viridiplantae > Streptophyta > Magnoliopsida > Cucurbitales > Cucurbitaceae > Citrullus > Citrullus colocynthis. The sequence continues at coordinate 341,780 of QLSR01000479.1, read as the reverse complement.
AAAACAAAAAACAAAACAAAACAAAAATGGATTAAGAACAGACCTCACTTTGAGGGTGAATTGAGGTCGAAGGAGGAGAGCTGCAGAAGGAGAAACTTCATGGAAAGTTATGGGAAAACATGGAAAATGGAGCGATAAAAATGGGTCAAGAACAAATAATAATAATAATAATACTAATAAATAATTAAAGAGAAAAAAAAAAAAGAAAACAAAACAAAAAAGGATTAAGAACAGACCTCACTTTGAGGGAGAATTGAGGTCGAAGGAGGAGAGCTGCAGAAGGAGAAACTGCATGGAAAGTTATGGGAAAACATGGAAAATGGAGCGATAAAAATGGGTCAAGAACAATTAATAATAATAATAATGCTAATAAATAATTAAAGAGAAAAAAAAAAAAGAAAAAAAGAAAAGCGAGAAAGAGAAGCGTGAGGGTCGTAATGGTTTGTTAAGAAATTTAAATAGATCTCTGACTATGTGATTAGAAGGCCAAAACAAGTGTTACGTGGCAAATCTACCGATTAAATCTGCCTAATCTTCTTTTATTAATTGTTTATTTCTTTTAAATGAATGTTTCTTTTTTTTAAAATATATAAATTTTGGTATGTTTGATTTAAAATAGTTTTAAAGCATTTTGGGAAGATTTCAAAAGTTGAGAAGATTATATCTTTATGTAAATTTCGGTTATGAATTTATGATTTTTGTTGTAAAGATTTGGTTTGGAGTAATGGTTTTGAGGTTTTGACAATAGGTGTGATCTAAAGTAGGTTAAATTACAAAAAAGTTAAAACTTACCTGCTTTAAAAGTTAGCATTTTATCTTAATGGTTTGATGATACCTCAATTTTTCAACAAAACTCTCATAATTAGTCCCTACATAAGTTTTATCATTTTAAAGATCAATGGTTCGAACACACCCTTGTAAATGTTGAATTAAAATTAAAAAACACACGCACAATTAGTTAAATTTTTTTTTTAATAAAATAAATTTAAAACGACATGATCGAAAGTCGTTGATTCAATTATTCAATTCAAAAGAAAAACAAAAAAAAAGTTAGAATTATGATTATTATTTTGTTTGATAACAATTATATTTATAAGTTTTAGGGAAGTTATAGATATGTTATGTTTTCTTAGAAGAAAGAAAAAGGAAAGAATGTCTATTTGTTAATATATTGTTTTAAATGACAAAACGATGAAAATATTTTGCTATATCTAAAAACATCGTATATTTTAACTCAATTTCAAATTGTTTTTCATATTACGAAAAATTAAAAATAAATAAAGACAAAATCATATACTTGTAAATTTAAATTGTGATTTAATCATTAAAAAATATTTTTGAAAATAATAATAATATGGAAAAAATATAAATATAGAAATAATGACGTAACATTGGGGTTTGAAGAATTATGGGATCAGTTATTTGTTTTATTATTCACGCCAATATTCTGATAGCTTTATTCTGTTTTTCCGTAGCAAGAGAGTTATGATTGGTTGCTTTTTCACGCGAGATTCTACAAAGTACCTTTTATTCTCCTTCAACCAACCTAATCCTAACCTAAGGCTTTAAATGTGATTCCACGAAAATGCGGGTATTATCGTAGTATTACATTTTTGTTGACACATAGATATTTTTATAGATATTTTCGTATTTTCATGGATTAAATACCGAAATTTTCATTCCATACAAAAAAAAAATAATAATAATAATAATAATTAAAAATTAAAAAACACTTTATTGTGTATAAATTATTTTCCTTCTTTCTTTTTAATAAAATAGTATTGTTATGATAGAATTTGATAAATAGTATTGTGTTATGATAGTATTACTATCGAATTATACTATTTTCGTAATTTCCTTAGCTGATAGAAACAGACATTTTGATTCTTGTTTTACTCAAATACATTATAAAATCATGATGTTAAAATTTTCAAAATAAAAACCAAACAAATCAAACTGAAGTGAACTTAGTTGATTGAAGATTGAACAAATATTTCAGGAATTTCTAGTATCCACATTGATTTTCTCAAAATATAATAATAATAGAAATCATGAGTTAAACTTATTTTTCATTTAAATTAGCTCTTTTCTATAGGAGCAACAATAATTTTTATGACCAAAAACATCTATACGACAGTTGAGCTATGCTCGTTATGGTGCAACAACAACTGTTTACAAAAGAAAGGTATTAAACTTCTTATATAAGGTTCTAAGCTCAAGTATAGCAAACTTCAGTAAAATTACTCCCAATTGAAAACCTTTGCTTATATCATCTATTTTCTTAATTGACAAATGAATCACAAACGCTATAATATGAAGCAAAACTGCAACCTAGATATCTTTTGCCACCAACTATATAATCCTTACTATACGACTACTTTACTTACGACAAGCCTCTATGTCGATGTTAACTTTGGTGGTTTGTTCTTCTTTTGTTGATATTTGGCATACGAATACCAAACTCCTCCAGCCGTGTTGATAACCAAGCCTGTCACGTTCAAAGCATGCACTTCCACACCACCCAATATAACAAACCCAAGGGTCTGAGGAACAAAAGAACGAACACATGAGCTTCATTTACAGTAACAGAACTCAACTCATTGGCTATAAAGATAGATAAACATAGTCCAGAAAGAAGGAATGCTTACTGTCGATCCAACGCCTTTGAGGACTCCGACGATTGTTGTTGTTAGGGCAGAGTTTACTATGGTACATAAGAACATTGTGAAGTTGAGAACAATTCCCATCACCAATGAAAGGAGGAAGAGAACCAAAAATGAGAATGAATTACTCTGCAAATATTGAAAAACAATGATATTAATATTATAAGCTTGGAAGTACAGAAACTAAAACATTTTGTTCTGTGCTCATGATAAAGTCAAAAAAGAAAATATATAATAAAAGATTGTAACCACACAAATTTAACCTAACTCTTCCAAATTATCTCAAACTCACTCTTAGTCAGCAGCAATGAATCACTACATTCAAGCAAAATCTCATCTCCTAATTAACTTGCGAGTTATATTTATGGCTATGTCATGGAATCTAATCAAACATTTTTTATAAGAAACCAAGCTTTCACAAGGGAAAAAAAAAAAAAATCAAACAATATACAAGAGCATAGAGAAGAAAGACAAGCCCACAAAAGGATTCCTCAAAAAATGATAACAGATTTTCTTTTCTAATATTTGTGGGTCAACTTGTGGGCAACTCCACTAGTCTCGCAGAACAACCCATTTGATCCTACAATACTTGAGTGTCAAAAAAACTCGTAGGATATTAAATCCTAAATGGGTGGCTGCCATGGTTGAACTTATTCCCTCTAACTCATTTATCGAACCTATGACCCTTATTGACCACTAGGCCAACTCATGATGGTTTCTTTTAGATATATCCGTTAGTTTACTTATGTATCTGTTAGGAACCAAGGCAGTATGGGCTATCTTTGTCCCACATTGCTTAGAATGGGATGACCAATGTGGCACTTAAGTGGCTTGGCTCTCCCACCTTAATAGCTAGCTATTGGGGTGTGGTTCTCCAAGGTACTTAAGTACCTAACAATGGTGTCAGAGCCGATTGTTGACATTCCGGAGTGTAACCGACAGAGAGTTCTGACTGGGTGTGGCCAAGTGAAGTACTGTCGGAATAGCCACCAGGACGTCGACTTTCTGGGGATGGCGTATTGTTAGGAACCAAGGTAGTATGAGCTACATTTGTCCCACATTGATTAGAATGGGATGACCAATGTGGTACTTAAGTGGCTTGGCTCTCGCACCTCAGTATCTTGGAAAACAGTTGGTTATTTGATATTTATTCTTTTAGCCATTGTTGAAGTCCAATTAACACCGAGCAAAAAATTACAAAAAGTCAGATTGACGGAAGCCACATTAAACCTCACCACATCCACCAACCACTTCTCTACCCCTCTAAAATTCTACTATTTCTCTTGAACTATGATACCCACAAAATAGCACATGCCCTGTCAATAGTTTCATCCATACATCACACAAGAAAGCGTTCAAACAATGGATTGATGATATAGACCAAATGTACGAACATTTCACCTCAACCGAATGATTAAGCTTGCATATTATACATAAAATATTTCTAGAACTAGTAGCTACATTAACTCAACTCTCCCAGTTTTGTTAAGCCCTGGAATTGAGCATTGCGGCTCATTTTCAGTTTCCATTTCAGGAAGGGACCAAAAAAAAGAAAAAGATATATTGAAAGGGTTAAAGGGAAACTGACCTTTGCCAATAATAACGATAAAGAATTTGGGAATTCGCCTGTAGCTAAAATCAAAAATAACAAAAACGGAAGAGACAAAAAGCTGTTGTAAAACATGATCTCAATAGACGAAAGCCCATCCTCTGCACCTGACTTCTCCACCAATACAAGGTACATAGTCTGAAATGAGGAATAGACAAGAAGATGGAAAACAAAACATGTGAATTCAACAGTTCAATCATTCAATCATTAGACAGTCATAAGCATTTCTAAGGATAAAACCTAAAGAAGCACAAATACGGCTAAGAAACATGGATACGACACGACATGGACACAATAAGATGTCATTTTCTTAAAATCTAGGACACATACAAGCAAATAACACGTTTATTAAAATATACATTTTTTAAAATATGTATCATTTTTATACAAGAAGGAAATCCAAAGTCAATGAGTTGATTTATATATGTCTAAAAATTTGTTATGTTTGTCATATATGTGTCTATTTTGTATACTTAAACAAATATTTGATGCATGTCTAATAAATGTTGAACCTACTTTGACTTTGTACAACCAATGTCTAACAAGTGTCTGATACATGCCCACTAAGTGTTGAAGTATCTAAATATCTGACATGTATAGGACATGGATACAATAGTCAAACTAAATTGTTCTTACTTCTTAGGTTAAAACCAATAGAAACTCTGTACTCTGTAATGTGCACAAGAACACAAAGGCCAATCCTAGATAGTTGCCTTTCAACACTCACTGCCCCTTTATTTATAATTCTCCCTTTTTCCCTATGACTTGTGTAAAAGATTGCTAACCAATCCATTTTCCTTTGAACCCGTAAACTGACCTCGCCCATATAAGTTAAAACACAAGAGGAAACCTCGATTTAAGTCTTACCAAAAGCATAGTGACAGCAACTACGTACAACTCAAAACATACCTGGAAGAAAACAGAAGTGAAGGCCATGCTATAACCAATGAGGTCAAATGAAAAATCTCCCAGTGCAGCAACAAGGACCCCAGCAGCAGTCAAGAGTACGGAAAAAATAACCTGAATTTAGATGGACTATTTTGGTTGGTTAAACAATTAAGACACAAGCAAAGATTAAAATATAAATATAGATAGATATCAAAATTAAAATATTACATATTCAATAAAATATCAACGTCCATGGACATTTCTATAAATAAACTTATTTAGTTAAGTTATAGATCTTGTCATTAGTATTTTTATTTATATTAGGATTAATAGATGATACTTTAATTCTTCATATTGATGTTGAATCCTCCAATTTACATATATATCGACATATCACCAAAATTATGGCATGACTTCAGAAAACTAAGCATGTTTGGTAACTATTTTTTCTTTTTGTTTTATGTTATTAAAATGAAGCCTATAAACAATACTTCCACTTGTAGTTTTCTTCCATCGTTTTTCAAAAACCAATCCAAATTTTGCAAGCAAAAAAAGAAACTTTTAAAACCTTGGTTTTGTTTTTGAAATGTGGTTAAAGGTGTAAAGCTTACCAAAAAAAGAATTGTGTGGAAACAGCATAATTTTAAACAAGATGAAAACAAAAACAAAATGTTTATCAACCAGGCTACGAATACCTGTGTCGTAGGCCTTCCCTTGCCTGAAAAGAATCCCGCAATCAGAACAGCAAGAGGAGTGAGTCTTTTAATGGCGATATACATTGGGATGTTAACCCCTTTCAAGCTAGCAAGAGCAAACGCCACATTAGCATTGTAGAACAATGAGACAGGAAGAATTCTCTTAGCTGTTTGCATATCAAGCCCCTTGGCTCTGGTGTAACCCATTCTTCTACCAAAGTGAATAAGCAATGTGGTTGCCAATTGCTAACACAAATAAAAATAAAAAACGATTAAGAGAGGGAAAGACAAATCAAAATTCAAAACAATAATCCCAATACAGAAATTTACCTGCAAAATAAGAAGGGTCATTGAGTGTGAGTACTGCATAAGTACAGCCTTGTTCAGAAAAACCATAGCCATCGAAGCAATTCCATAAGATACAGCCGCTACAAGACTAAAACAAAGAACAAACACGCTCAATTACTTGTAAGTAAAGGTAGAACAAAAACAATGGATTCAAGATTCAGTAGCAACTCGATGAAATACCTCCGGTAATAATTCTTATCTGGGTCACCGAGGATATCCATTGTCGATGGCTAGGTCAAAAATCAAAACAGCAAAAACTTCCCCAAATCAACCACCGACAATTGGGTCAAAAGAAAATTTCAGCATTCAATCACCTAGTGGAAAACAGATTCAGACCCATTATCAAAATCAACACCCTGCAAGTTTTTCCTCAAGAGAGAGATGAAAGATCTAATCAGAAACAGCGATGGCGAGAATCATGAATGAAGAAAAGGAAACGAAATGAGTGGCAAGGAATCATGTACCTGAGAAATTGCAGTCAATTACATTCTGAAGGGATCAAACAATTCGTCAATTGTGAGGGATGAAGAAGAAAGAAGAGGGAAAATTTGGGGGAACGGGGACTGAAAGCAAGAAAGTAAAAGGAGAAAGAGAGTGGGATTTGAGGAGTATAGAAAAATGGGGAGAAACCCAATAGGAAAAAGGGAAGGAAGAAACAGCTGGATGAGAAAAGGAAGCGTAGAATGCAAAAAATGGGAAGGGGGAAAGGAAAAAGCCATAGCCATGGATTTGGATTCAGACCCAATTTGTCGCTAAATGCCGCAACATCAAGAATCAACATTTACGAGGAACTTGTGGGATTGCTCTCTCTCTCTCTCTTGCTTCTCAACTTCAGATTTCATGGAAGTTTCAGTTCAACTTTCAACCTCTCAAGTCTCGCAAATGAATTTACTCGTTGTTTTTTTTTTTTTTTTTTTTTTTTTTTTTTTTTTTTTTTTTTTTTTTTTTTTTTTTTTTTTTTTTTTTTTTTTTTTTTTTTTTTNTTTTTTTTTTTTTTTTTTTTTTTTTTTTTTTTTTTTCTTTCTTTCTTTTTCTTTTTCTTTTTATTCTCATATTAACCTTTTTATTATTATTATTTACTAAAAATGTTATTTCCGAATATATTAAATTGATTCTAACTATTTAAAAATATAGAGAAATTCAATGTCTTTATGATTTGATAGACAATGAAATTTTTCTATATTCATAAATAGTTTTATATTTGTTTATTTATAATAATTTTTTGATTTCTCTAACTTAGAGAAATGTTGATATAAAAACGAAAAATATATATATAAAAAGAAATATTTTACAGACCCTCTTCTTGTTCCTAGCCGTCTGTTACGAGTCCAGGAAGCCAGGAATCCTATTTTTAAACACGTGAATGTGTTTACTATTTATATTATATCTACCAATAGCATAAAATATATATTCTTGATCAAGAGGTTAGAGTTTCGAATATCCACTTGTTGAACTAAAAAAAATGTTATATTATATGGATAGTGATTATTTTTATGTTTCGTAATTCTTTTTACGAAATAATGGAAATATTGATTCACTTCTCATATTGATGTCGAACCTATGAAAATGTGAAAATATCAATAGAAATTTAGTGTAATGCCTGTGACAAAAGAAAAATTCAAAATGAAGACCATCTTTTTAATATCAAAGTTGAATTATAAGTTTGGTTTGTTTAACTTTTTGAGAGAGAAAAAAAAAAAAAAAGAACAAAAGAAAAAAAAAAAACAAAAATAAAATAAAAAATTAAAAAAAAAAAAAAGAACAAAAGAAAAAAAAAAAACAAAAATAAAATAAAAAATTAAAAAAAAAAAAAAGAACAAAAGAAAAAAAAAAAACAAAAATAAAATAAAAAATTAAAAAAAAAAAAAAGAACAAAAGAAAAAAAAAAAACAAAAATAAAATAAAAAATTAAAAAAAAAAAAAAGAACAAAAGAAAAAAAAAAAACAAAAATAAAATAAAAAATTAAAAAAAAAAAAAAGAACAAAAGAAAAAAAAAAAACAAAAATAAAATAAAAAATTAAAAAAAAAAAAAAGAACAAAAGAAAAAAAAAAAACAAAAATAAAATAAAAAATTAAAAAAAAAAAAAAGAACAAAAGAAAAAAAAAAAACAAAAATAAAATAAAAAATTAAAAAAAAAAAAAAGACGAACATAGGATAATATTCAATAATTCCTAATAGCAGGAAGCATTGATGAATTTTAAATTTTAATGTTGTGTCTAAGAAGATTTAAAACTTTAGAATGTGTCTAAATAGTCTTTAAATTTTTAATTTTGTGTAATATAGATTATGAATTTTGGCCAATTAAGCATAATTCAAGTGTATATACTCTTAACTAAGAAGTTAAAATTTTGAATCTCTCCAACTTATTAATTGTTGAATTAAAAATATAGATTAGAAATTTTGTGTCTAATCGATATATGATCCGTTAATACTTCAAAACTTCATTGGATTTTAAAAAATAAAAAATATTAAATATTAAATATTAAATATTAAGAAGACCCAAAATCTTAAATACCTACACAACAAACAAACCTGTAAAATAACCAATTTTTCAATGATGGTAAACTAACCAAAAGAAAATTTTGAAATAGTTGGATTTGTATGCAGTTTCATGGGTTGAATCTCACACATATATATACTATGTTTTATTATTTAAACTTTTCTCTTTGGTCTTTAATTAATTTCTGAAACTTCAATTTTAGTTTTTTTTACTTTAGGTGTGTTGAATTTCCTTTTCATAATCACTTCAATAACTCGGTTGTACATTGCTTCGCTCAGATTGCCACTGAGTTGGGAGGCTTTGTTGATTGAATAAATCCTCTTCTATGAAAGAGAGTTAAATCTCTTAATTTGTAGATTTTTCAAGTTGGTTGTTGAGGACAAACAATAACAACTATCTGTGTTTATCATGACATAAATAATAATCTATCACGGTCTATCGCATATATACAGTAAAATTTTGTTATATTGGTAAAACAGACTAAAGAAAAAAACTAAGAATTTACCTACTTACACCAAACAATTTTACATTAAAAAGAATACACAATAATAAGATATTAATTATGAATATCTTCATTATTGAGACAAATGTCTAACGAGATTATTTAAGTCACCTAACTAGGCTCAAACAATTAACCATATTAAAAAATAAATATTTAGATCACAGTTCGATAATTTTTTGATTTTTTGTTTTTGAAAACTGTGTCGTCTTTTTATATTTTCTTTATCGTTGTTTTTAAAGGTAGATGATAAATCAATATATATAAATAGTATATATAAACTTAATTTTTAGAACCGGATGGTTATTAAATAAGATCTTAATTATCAACTTTATCAATCAAATTAACAAATTTCGCCTTTTTAACAAGAACTTTGGCTATCACAGAATTGGAATTAATAGGAGTGAGCATCCACAAGTAGCATTTTTGATAATCATATTTTAAAATGTGGGTTTCATAAGAGCTTGAAAGTAATTAATATCTTGGAGCTGCATTTGATGTAATTTTTTACATATCTGATACCTATTATATACAAATGGAAGTGTATCCAAATACAAAATACATAAAATGTTCAAAGGGAAATGGAAGGAAAAAGAAGTAAATGAATAGGCTGATCTAATTTATAATAGGCATGGAAGAGACATTTCTTACAGTTTTGGGCATTAACAATGCTACTTATAGACACTAAATTATCTACAAAAATTTGTCACTTTCCTGACCCTATGGAGATCCTCAGACATCTGCTTTTGGAAAATAAGATGTTACTACGATGCCGAGCGTGATAAGACTCCATGGCTATCGCTAGATTGTGAGGAAAAACATTCGCCGTCCTGTACCATACGATCAACAAGAAGTTAGGAGCAATTGAATTCTTGAAAAGTAGTTGTTATATGAAAATATTGATGGGATTGTAAAAAGACTTTTGGATGCAAAAACATGGATTTTGTCACAAACCATATTGACATGATAGAAAATTGGTTTAAGAGCATGTATGTATGAATAATATATACAATAACGGCCAAAGAGAGCGTAGTTCAACTGTCATATAATATGTGTTAGCAACCAAGAGGTCTGTAGTTTGAATCTCTCACCCTCTATTGTATTCGAAGATTATCGATAACCAAGATCCCGAGGCTCCACTCTTCGCATCATGCTCATGAACCACCCCACTAGTACTTTAGATAGGCTTCGCTCACATTAAGGACAACTTCGAGAGACAACTAGAGTTTTAAATTATTAGTTTTCAACTTGGAAGGGTAGAACCCAAAACCATATCTTCAAACATAATAAGCGCTTCCTACTGGATTCATGACTCGAGATAAAGCATGTAAGCATAAACAGAGGGAAAAGAAAACAATCCAAATTGCAAGGGGAAAGTGGCATCATAATAAGAAATGAAATCCAAAGCCCCGTTTGGTAACTATTTTGTTTTTTGTTTTTACCTTTTGAAAATTAAGCTTAATTCTCCCAATTTCTTACTATGATTTGGATCTTTCTTAAGTACAAGAGTTAAATTCTTAACCAAATTCCAAAAACAATAACAAGTTTTTTAAAACTACTTTTTTTTTTTCTTTTTTTTTTCCTTTTTTTAACTACTTCTTTTTTCTAGTTTTTTAAATTTGGCTTCATTTAGATAACAAAACAAGAAAGTTAGAGTTTGAATGAGGGTTTATAGGCTTAATTTTCAAAAATAGAAAACCAAAAATCAAATAATTACCAAATGGGCCTAAGATTTTTAATTTTAATTTTTGAGTTGCTAGATCATGAATTTCTTTAGCTTACTTTTCTCATAGGAACTTGGCTGTGGCTGAACACAGGGCTGCTAACACCGTCCGTCACCGGTGTGTACATGCTGGCTTCGGCTAGCGATTGAAATCTGATGAGTTCTGGGAGAACAACCTTACCGAGATCAGGTCGGTCTTTCCTTCTCAACTCTGCACATTTTAAAGCCAACTCTGCAAAGCATAACGTTTCCTCAGCTGGCCAATCGGTAATAGATGGATCAAGAATTTCCGACAAAGTCCCTTTCTCAATAGCTCTTCCCACATGGTGAGTCAATCCCATGGGTGCCCTTCCTGTAATCAACTGCAAAAACATGATTCCCAATGAATATATGTCGGACTTTACACCAAGCATGCCCGTCTGTTGATACTCGGGATCGATATAACAGAATGTGCCAGCAGTTGAAGTCATTCTATATTGTGTCACACTGTCGGCTACAGATGGGGGAACAAGCCTGGCCAAACCAACGTCGCTAATCTTGCTAACATAGTTACGATCGAGCAAGATGTTGGCCGGTTTCAAATCACGGTGCACAAGAGGCTCAGGCTTAGTCTGGTGGAGGAACAACAAGGCAGTGCCAATTTCAGCTGCAATTTTGAATCTACGTTGCCAAGAAAGAGGTTTTGAGTTTTCTCTTCGGCGAAAGAGGCAGTCATCCAAGCTACCATGTGCCATGAACTCATAGACCAAGCAGCCATATTCGGGGCATGCTCCAAGGAGAAGAACCATGTTAGGATGTCGTATGCAGCTTAGTACTTCAACCTAACGCAATGCCAGAAGCAAGTTGAATATAATATGTTATAACAAAAAATCATATGAAGAATCTATGTAGGATACTATTAGTACTAGGTTCCTCACCTCTTGCTGGAACTGTGACCTTCCTTGAGCCGCATCCGGACGTAAGACCTTAATTGCAACTGGTGTGTGGTCCAAATAACCTTTATAAACAGGCCCATAACCTCCCTCTCCAATCTTTAAAGATTCTGAAAAGAACTCAGTAGCAGTTTCAATCTCGTCAATTGAGTACTTCCGATACCTGACATCATTGTTTGCCAAAGCATCTAATGCCTTCTTCTTCTCTTCTGCTTCCTTGAATGCTTTCTTTTCCGCGTTAATTCTCTTCTGTGCTTCCAACTCAGCGATCCTTTTAGCTGCCTCAGCAGCCTCAATAGCAGCTCGAGACTTCGCCTTTTCCTGCTCAACCATCGCTAATGCAGCTTCCTCTGCAAGTCTTGCCTCCTCTATTCTACGCTCTTCCTCAGATTTCCATCGCTGAAGCTCTATTGCCTGCAGCATATGTGAAGAGTTTGTTTTAAACTTCTAAACTATTTCCATACAAAAATACAATTTCTTTTACCTTTTGTTTAGCTGTTAGTGCTTCCTTGCAGGCTGTGCTATACATTTCCATGGTTTGCTTTAGTTCCAGCTTCAGCCTCCTCATTTCAGCCTCTACTTCTTCCTGTAGTCATCAACATATGAAACTCAACCTCATAGCTTCTATAGTTTTCTACAACAATTTCATTTTCTTTCTCAGCTGGTGAAGTGGATGAGAATCAAATCAAACTGTCAAACATTGATTTCATCGGTAGATATAATGTTTAACCGATAAACTCAAAGTAAGAACCTGCTTGCACTAAAAGAAGTAAAAGTAAAATAATAGTCTACTCTTATAAGAAATAAACTTTAATTAAAACGCAAGATGAACCTAACTCAATCTTATAATCAAATAAACATAGTTCAATAATATAATCTAACACTTACCATACTCTGTGACGAAGTCGACAATCTGTCACCTTCTGAGAAGACCGATAAAAATTCAGGTGGATAGTTTACATCCAATGATTTGCGTCCGAACTGCTGTGACTCGAAGCTATTGTATATATCAGTATCGTTGCCACTGGACAGCCGTGGGGGAACCCTTCCTGTATCCAGGTTGTCATACACTGTAGGGAATAATCTATCAACACTCGGCCTTCCCGAGCTAACGAAAGAAATATCAGTATCTGGCTGACTGACTTCCCCTGGCATTTTTCCATTGTAGCCTTTCCTAGTGAACGGCGACCTGCTCCAAAAGACAATTTGCTTAATAACCCTCTTAACAAACTACTAACTAAAAATAAGCCAATGTGAGTTCAATAGCATCGCTCGTATCCAAGTTTCTCCTTTACATTCCTTTGATCACTGTCAATGTTATATCCTCACCAAGAAAAATATATTGAACTCAACTCATTAAGATGTCATAAAAACAATTAGTATAACATGTTGCTGACCTGAACTCGATGTTGTCCTGAGATCTACGTGCTGTTTCAAGGGGAGGCTTTTCAGGTCCTAGTTAAGAATAAACTGATTATTTAAGGCAAATCATGGTAGAGGTGAAGTGTACTAGAAAGGGGAGGAAAAAAAAGAAAAGAAAAGAAGAAAATGCTTTACAACATGACAAGAAAGAACTGAACTCATACTTTGAATCTGAGGAACTGGTGACTCTGCTGAATGTGATTTGATACCAGCTTGGCTCAGCAATAAACTTCGTAGAGGAGACGAAGCGGGAGCAGGACGTGAGGCTGATCGCATAGTTTGGATTTTCCCTCTTGATATGACATAAACATTGCAGAAATCTGGCGCTCCTTTGACAACACTGCCTGGAATATCTGTGGTCTTGAATCTTCTGAGGCAAAATTGTATAAGAAAACCACCCAAAAAGGAAAATTGAATTCCATTCAAACTTGAACAAATAAAACAAAGCGTTTGATGGGTCGTTTGGTAACATTTTCAATTTCTCCTTTCTTATTTCTTATTTCCAGCTTTTGAGAAACATGAGTATTTAGTCTTTTTTCCATGTTCTTGGTTCTTAAATGAGCTTCAGATCTTGTTTTAGGGTGAAGAATTTACAAAACTAACTACAAACCTCAAGAAGCCACTTTTAGTCGTGGCACCAACAACCAAATTCTCAATTCCAGCCTGAGTGACATATTCGATCAACGCTTTTGCAACGTCTAAATCTTCAAGGACGATGTCTTTGCAAAATATCTAATGCAAGAAAATAAGATAAATTTATGATAATAATGCTCCAAACCACAGCTTGATTTTTATTTTTCTTCTTTTAATTTGCATGGTTCTCTAATATCTAAGTCAAAATCCAGTGTACTTTCAAATTATTGCTTCATTTAACATAAAAAAAGAAGTGGAGAACCTACATCTTTACGCGTACAGAAGCAGCGAAAAGGAAGGAACAAATCCCTTGTGCTCGGATCCATATCCTTGCTTACCATAACATTTCCATTGCCACTGCCAGCATCAGATGCCGACATCACCTCTGCACCCAAAAAGTATAGTAATTTGACATTCATGGAAGCTAACTAAGATTCTAAATATGAAGAACATGGCATAAAAACCAAAACCAAAAAACAAGAAGAACAAAAAAAAAACAAAGTAATTTCCACAATTCCACTCAGTCAAATAATGATTCTTATAACCTCAAGTTCAACCCAACACCTTTTTCCACATCCACCCACAAATGTTCTAACATGACTCCAAAATTTCCCCATCCCCTCAAACCATACATTTTCCCCCTTCTACCCAAATATGTTCCAACATCACATGACTACAACTTCTCCCCTATTATACGTTTTGTTAGAGATTCATCAGGTAATGAAAATGCAAGTTCTGATAAGTAAAAGGGTTTGCTAAACAATAACATGTCAACATTTTGTTTCGCCAACATTTAACTTACTAGGGGTAGTGAGAGAAGAGCCAGGATAGGAGGAAGGTCGGAGTTTAACGTGGATGAGAATGGCAGTTTGGCCCTTTACAAGGAGATTCTCAGTGGCCCATTTGAGAGCAACTTGACTTCCTTTATCCTTGTCAATGGCGATTCCCACTAATTGATTGCCTGTGGCCAGCTCTTTCCTTTCCTTACCACCAATTGATTGCTTCTGACTCCACATTTCCCTGCAAACAACTAGAGAGATAGAGAAAGGGGCAGCAGAGAGAGAGAGAGAGAAGGAGAAGAACAGCCCCTTTTTTCCCACAAAAGCAAGAAGCAACCAAGATCTCTCTCTGGGTTGCTTCTTCTTTCTCCTTCTTCTCTCTGTGTGTGGGTGTGTGGGAAATTGGACGATTAAGGAGGAAAATTTTGAATCGATGGGGAAGAATGAAGGTCTTCCAGAAATAAAAAAGCTGAGAGGCATCTGGAATTCGAGCGAGAGGCATGATTTTCGGGTTCTGTTTTGTTGGTGGTTCTGTTTCATTGGAAATGTTTGACAACTTTAAGCCAACTCGAGGACGTTCATCCAGGTGGAATTTTTTTTTTTTTTTTTTTTTTTTTTGAATGGATAAAATACTAAAATGCCCTTTGCTCTTTGACTATGTTTAATTTTCTTGACTTCTTCTATCACTTTTTTTTAATTAAAAGGATTAAAATATCATTTTCGCCTCGTGGCTTGAGGTTGGTTTAATTTTAGCTTTTATATTTTTAATTGTTTAATTTAAATTTTGAAAAAATTATCTTAAATGGTAAAACTACTGAAAATATCTACGATAGACCGCGATAGATTGCAATAGACTAAGTACTCTATCATAATCTATCGCGGATAAACAGTGAAATTAATATTCTGATCCCTTTTGAACAAGAGCCCTTAAATTTTTGTACATGCTAGTTTCTTGTTGATTTAAAAGAAATTGTTATTTATTTGTTTTATTACTATAAATTTTGAAAATATATTCAGATATTATATTTCTTTACATGAAAAGTATTGTTATTGTTTGGGGTAATTGTTTTAAATGAAAAAATTACCGAAAATATTTGTATAATAAAGTGTCACTACTTATCACTAACAAACACTGATAGACTACTATCATCTATCATTATCTATTAATGATAAACACGGATCGATGTCTATCAATGTCTATCGTTGTCTATTATGGATAGACAGTGACGTTTTACGACATTTATAAAATGTATTTATTTTTTTAGTCTTTGAGCTCCGAAGAATATGTGTATTTGGTCTCTAAGTTTTGAAAATGTAACTGTTTAATTCTCGAGTTTTTAGAATAAGTTTAAAAAGTCTATGAAAGTAATATTCTTATTGTTATTTAAAATAATTATATGACGTTTTAAATTGAAAAAATAATTTAATAAAATTATCTTTCACCTCTAAAACTGTCTTTTTAATTTAAAATGTTACATATTATTTCTTTAAAAAAAAATTCAAATGTTCTTTAAACCTATTCTTAAAATTCAAGGATTAAAAAAAGTATATTTTAAAAACTTGAGAAACAAAGATTCTTCAAAAACTCGAGACTAAAGAGGTAATTTTTCTTATTTTAAAAGTTGACATGACATTTTAAATTAATAATATTGTTTGTACTCTCTCCCCACCCTTCACCCTTCTTCTCTCTTCTTTGGTTATTATTTTTAATTTAAGATTATTTTAAAAAGAACAGTTGCAAATATAACAATTAGATTTAAAGTATTTGTAAATATAACACAATACAAAAAAAATAAAATTGTGAATATAGCAAAATTTAGATTTTGCTTTCAAAGTCTATCGAGTCTGTCAATGATAGACCATGTTACTGTCTATGATAGAGTCTATCATTGATTGATTTTGCTATATTTCCAATTTTTTAAAAATTTATACACTTAATTATTATCCCTAAAATTGTTACCTAATGCAATTACCCTTTTAAAAATTACTAATGGATCTTGTAAACCTATTTTTAAAAACTTGAAACTAGAATGTTATATTTTTAAATCTTAAGGACCAAGCACACTTTTTGCTAAAAAAACTCAAAAACTAAAGGGTAGTTTTCTCCTTTTTTTTTCCCTTAAAATTACAAATCGAAAGTCTAAACTTTTAAAGGTATTCAATACGTTTTTAATAGGTCCCATATATCTAATATGTCTCTCAACTAAGAATTTATATATAATAGAAAACGTATTGAATACTTTTTAAAAGTTTAGACTTTCGATACAAATTAACAATAATATTAATAATTTATTAGATATAGATTTGAATATTATATCTAATAAGACTCTAAACTTTTTAAATTTGTGTTTAACAAGTTTGTTAAACTTTAAAAAAAAGTTGAATTAAATGACCTATACACCAAAAGTTGATAATTAAACAATGGAAATTAAGCATTTGTAATTGTAACATAGAGAAAAGAGTAAACGAGCATGTTCTATGTTTTATGTCACTTATGTAAGATCGGGATAAAATTAAGAAGAAACGTGTCTAATATTCATGGAAAAAAATGAATTAAGTTCAAAAATAATAGAAAATTGGTAAAATTACTTATTTAATTCCTACAGTCTTATATTTGTGGGTATTTTCAGATATAGAAAAATAAACCAAAATATTTACAAATATAGCAAAATTTAGACACAAATAACAATATATACTATAATATTTTGTTATTATTGTAAATATTTTCAACCGCTTTGTCATTTAAAATAATTTTTTTATATTTTTATTTAGTTCCTAAATTTTTAAAATTATAAACTTAATTCTTGCATTTTAAAGTTTTTTTTTAAAGTTTATAGATATTCTATCACCTTAAATTGAGAGTGTAGGTATATATTAGACATAAAATTTGAATTCAAATCAAAGACTAAAAACTAAAATATGTTTGATAATCATTTCGTCTTTGAATATTCATCATATTTCCTCTTAATTTCTTACCATAAATTTCATGCTTCTTAAATAAAAGAGTGAAATCTTTAGTCAAATTCTAAAAATAAAAACAAGTATTTAAAAACTACATTTTTAGTTTTCAAAATTTTATAGGTTAGATTTTCAAAAACTAAAAACCAAAAAACAAGAACTCGTTTGGTAACCATTTCGGTTTTTGGTTCTCATTTTTTAGCTTTCAAAATTTGACTAAGTTTTTTAAAATATTGGTAAAAAAAATAAATAACAAAACAAGAAATTTAGAGAGGTAGAAGGGATGTTTTATATGCTTAATTTTCAAAAATTAAAAACTAAAACTAAATGGTTACCAAGCAAAGTCCAAATTGTTAACAAGCGGGGAAGTGGGGCTTATATTATAAGGGGATTTAACAATAATTAGTCCAATCATGAAGCATTCTATCATGTGTAGTTTACCTTGGTTTTTCTTCCTAACTTAATTGATAGTCTTTATACATTTTTCAGCTGAACACAACTTGGATGAAGATCATAATCACAAACACCACAAGAAAATGCCCAAAAACTTCCTTGGCTTTTGCAAAAATCACACACATAAGCTTTTGCCAACTCCAATTTAAGCACATGCTCATGCTTCATATCCTCCACATTTGAAGGCAATTCCTCTGCTTCCTTTTTCACTGCTGCTTCCAACTCTTCTATTCTTTCTTCTGTAAATGGGAATGCCTCTGCTCCATACAAGGAAACCAAGCCTCTTCCATTCTCACTCGACGTCTTTCCATCCGCTCCGATCAAGACTAGTGTCGGGATTGCCTTCACGTCGAAGATCCTGTAGAGGTCTTGCCGGGTCTCGTCCTCATAGGGGATTGCAAGCCATGGCATGTCCATTATGTTGAGTTTGAATTCGTCGAGGTTTCGGTCCGTGGAGACGAAGATTACTTCTAAGGAGTGATTGATCTGTGTTTTGTCCATGATTTCCTTGTATACTTTAGAAAGTTTTGCTGTGAAGGAACGACTTGGAGGGCTCCAATATGCACCAAAATAAAGGCCTATAGCCTTGCCAATTAGCTGAGATATTGGTGTCTGCAATCACATCAACTTAGAACATCAGAAACTTTGCCTTCAAACACGAAACAAAATCAGGTTCATAAGACCCCGTTTCATAACGTTCATATTTTCTGTTTTCTGTTTTCATTTTTCATTTTTGCAGAAACATACTTATCTGATAACCAGTTTCGTTTCATGTTTATCATTTTTTGTTTTTTTTAATAAAGAAAGCAGTTAGGTAACTATTTCTTCTTTGAAATTTTAAAGTAAACATGTCAAAACTTTGCATGAAAATAAGTTTTTCACATTAGATATCATACAATTTTATGCTATTTTAATTTTTAGATATTTATAATAACTTTCAGAAGTAAATAATGATAAAATATTACGTTTATCATTCCACACAATTTTAGAAACGTTAGAAACTAGAAGCACGAAGTATTACCAATCACTTATGTTTCTTAAAAGTTGAAAACAAGAACATTACCAAATGGGCATTGGTAGCTTGTTCTATAGAGAATGAGGTTTAAATTTCATTTTGGTATCTAAACTTACTCTTTTATTCTATTTTAGGTCTTGAAATTTTAAAATATCTATTTTAGTCTCCCAAACTTTCGAAAAAAACAATCATTTTAGTCGTTATCCTTATTTAGCCATAAATGGATCATGTAACCTGATGACAAGAGCATGTATTGACATCACACAAGTTAGTGGAAGTCGGCATTTAGTGGGGTTGAATAATTACAGCAAAGTAATAGCAATGACCAAAAATATTGCTTCTTGTTTTTAATTTCAAAGAGACCTTTGGAAAGTTAAAGTGCTATGAGATCTAAAAAAAATCTGAAAGTTCAAGGATCAAAATGTAAACGTAAACGGTACCTTGCCTCCATGTCCGGAAATAACATAGTTATATCCTCTGTTCCCCAAGAGTTCTTCAAGTTTTCCTTCCACACGTTTGGCACAATCCATTGCCTTAAGTTCTTGCATCCTTTTCCTTGTAAAAGGAAATACTTCAGCACCATAGTCTTCAATAAAGCCAATCAAATCATCTTCTTTTGAGTTCCGATCTCTGCAAAGTGGAACGAACGACGGAATGCAATCGACACAGTACTCGCCGCATAATTGTTTCTGCAGCTCGGCATCGAACGGCACAGCAAGCCATGGCATAGTCTTAAAGTATTGCTCAAATTCATTCTTATCATGGTCCAAAGAGATGAAGATAATCTCTAGCTTTTCACCTCTCTTTTGCAAAGTGTTGTAGAGTTGAACCAACTGTGGAGTGAAAGTCCTGCAAGGTCTACACCATTTTGCTGAAAATAATAGGCAAATCATCTTCCCTCCACATAAGATTGGGGATACCTATCACATAGGAAAATTAACGGATTATTTCCGGTCTCGATTTGCGATAAACAGAATAGTATGAACATCAGAAACCGAAACTTCAATCAAAGCCAATTAAACTGTATCCATCGACTTACACGTTTGAGTTCCATGGTAATTTAACATGGTATCAGAATCTAGTTTTTTGTTTTGTTTGAGTTCTTGTAATGTCAACTTTTTTCCAATTAGTATGGATAACAACTTGTTGGGTCTTGTGCAGATTTTGAATGAAAAATTAAATTTATTGAAACCCACTTTTTTGGATGCAGAAAGTATTAACCTACTCCTAAAATAAATTTTAGTGTATATGTGAGAGTGATTTTGAAATGATTAAAATTACTTTGGTCATGCTTACAACCACTTCAAACACACTTGAATCACTCAAAATCAATTTCATGTTTAATTTTATACTTACTTTTAAAGGCATTAAAATTGATTCTAAATAAATAAAAATATTTTACAAGCAATTTTAAAAATGATAAAGTAGTTTTAATCATTTTATAATCACTCCTAAATATGTGATAGAACAATCTTAAAAGCACCTTCGGCTATGTTGTATCTAAACAATGTAGATTTTTGAAAACTTCCTTTCAGTTTACATAAACAAACAACAACGAAGGTAAGGTAGGCCAATTAAACTTAGAGAGAATTTAGAATGACTTTATATTAAAAGTATTGATAAAATATTAGATTAATGGTATCCATAGGCTTAAGTTTTTGGATTCAATAATAATTTAACATAGAATTAGAGCATAGGTTTTGTTTTATGTTTGAACTCCTATAATGTCATTTCCACCCTATACATAAGGAGAGACTTAACATATCGAAGAAATATTAAATTAACTGAAACCCCACCGCACCTTTCTAAGAAGTTTTAAGAAGCAGAAACATGCTCTTAAAAGCACTTCTATACAAACAACAATGAAGGTAGGGGAAAAGGGGCTGTAAAATGAAACCTTTTCTTCACCAGAGAGAAGAAACTCAACCCCTTGAGCTGCCAAAATCTGCAGAAAATCATTCTTGTCTTGATTGGCTTGGTAATCAGGCCCTGCCATTAGAACTGCAAGAAGAAGAAGAAAAATAATAATTTCAGACCCATCAAAGAGAGACTCCTTTATATATATATATATATACACTAAGGTTTATTCTGTCCAAAAAAAGAGTTTTGGAATGCAAGAAATAATGTAGCATGATGTTTTGTTTTGTGAAGAGTGGCAGTTCAAGTTTAAAAGGGAAAAATATTGTCCAATGCTAGAAAGATGAGGAATATGAATGATTTAGAGGTTTAGAATAAAAGTGCAACAGAGAAAGGATTTGGACTTTGGAATATCCTGTTTTAGATAAGTAAAACACAACCTTCAATGTCCCACAAGAAAATAAGTTTCTTTGGTCCCTAAGCCCAAGACTGTGACATGCCATATCAAGAGATTGAATGGATAAGGTGAAAAGTAATAAATAGAAAGCAAATGATGCAAATACCAAAGCATGTTCTTTTCTTTTCTTTCTTATGCTTTTTTTTTTTTTTTTCTCTTGAAACTAAAATCACAAAAAGTATCTATGGACTTTGCTATTTCTTTCCAAACTTGTAATATTAACATTTGACCTTTCGTTTTGTAATGGGATGAGATGAAAGTGCTAAAGATGTATCTAATCTAGGTAAGATGTCTGGGTGCACCTCTTGATCCTATGTTTCTATGATCTTGTATTCTTGTTATTTTGTTCATTGTACTCTAAGCATTAAACTCTTTTCATATGAAAAATTACATTTCTATTTAAGAAAAAAAATGTTTCAAAACTATCTTCGTAGTATAAATAGTAAGAATTAGAATGTTGGACTAAAATTGAGACCTACAAGGAACATTGGAACTCTTAAACGTTGCCACATTCATTTCAAGTTTCTATTTTCATCTAACATTTATGAAAGGTCTAGTTAATATTGCAACTTTTGAAAGAATAGAGTTATTTTTTAAACAAACGGCAAAATTTAGATAGAGAATAAATTTAAAGGAAAAAGGACTAAAATGAAAATGGTGGAGGGAACATTATTCGAACATATAAATCCAAAGCATGCTGGAAACGAGTTCTCTCTCTCCTAAAAGGGTTATACATCATAAACCTAAATCATAAATCAACCCAAAAATTTAAGTTGATATGTTATGATAAATTTAGTATCATATTAACACTCTACCACTCCCCACTCGTGGGTTTGAAAATTTCTTGTATATCCAACTAGTAAAATTCAATATTAAGCGGAGAAGAAATGACTTTACACGAGTTTAAACTCAAATACCATGTTAAATAACCAATCAACCCACGAGTTCAAGAGTTCAAACTCAAATACTATGTTAAATCACCCATTAATCCACAAGTTCAAATAGATAGATTATGATAAAATTAATATTTTATCAACACTCTAACAAATAATTGTAGAGTGAGAGAAATGGATCCAAATTGAAATATGATGGTATGGGATTTTCATTATAGTATGGATTTTAACAGAAAAATTCCGTAATGAAAGAGGGAGAGAGCATAATGGATCATAAATGTTGTAAATGAAAAGCTCGAAACTCATGTTGATCATAAAATCACAAAGCAGTTGATGATCAATCTCTGTTTCAGAGAAGAAATCAAAAAGGAAACAGAGTTCAAATTCAAAGTGAAGGAGAGAGACCCACTTACTTGGAGTTGAAGAAAGCAATTTTCAGAGATTATGAGCAGAGTAATTCAAAGTATTTGATGCCCAGTTGAAAGGAATATGCCATTAACCAAAGTTTCAGATCTTTCAAATTCTGAAGCCACGTATCACTTCTCTTCTCTTCTCTCTGCTTTACTTTAAACACCATTTTTTAATTTTTCATTTTTTCTAAAAGAAAAAAATTGACTTATTCAACAGCTTTTTCCGGATCGACTAGATGGTTAATTTAAATTTTAGTGAAAATAGCTTTTGTCCATATATTTTGGGATTTGTTTACTTTTAGTGTTTATATTTTTAATAAATCTGAGATTTAGAT
This sequence comes from Citrullus colocynthis, assembly GCA_031780015.1. Taxonomy (NCBI): domain Eukaryota; kingdom Viridiplantae; phylum Streptophyta; class Magnoliopsida; order Cucurbitales; family Cucurbitaceae; genus Citrullus; species Citrullus colocynthis. The sequence continues at coordinate 318,709 of QLSR01000479.1, read as the reverse complement.
ATAAAAAAATAATAAATATATTATTAAAAAAACTAGCTTTTGTGGACTAAATTTAAGATTAATGGTAAGTATAAGGATTAAAATTAGAGATCTGAAAATATAAGAACTAAAATTGAACAAATCTAGAAACCAAAAATGATTTTATTCGAAAAAAATCCAAAATGTATTTTAACCTAATAATTTTCATGAAAAAAAGTACAATATTCCAAAAATTTATGATGAAAAATGCAAATAGATAATAAAAAAAAAATTAAAAAAAAATCAACTCTAAAATTAGCTATAGGGACAAATTTTAAGAATTATAAAAAATGCAAGAACTAAAATTCAAAATTTTAAAATATAGACTAAGTAAGTAAGAAAGTATAAGAGCAAAATGATATTTTAATTTTACAATTTTTAAATACACACGAAGCTATCCATTTTTAATTTAACCTAAGAGTTAACGTGTCCAACCTTCTCTTTCTCGAATACTAATTTCGTTTGTAGATCAAAATTTTAAAATTTAACCAGTCCAATTTTATTCTTCTTAAAAAAGTAGATTTAATTTTGCTTACATAACCACGTGCCAGTTTGCCTAATTTAGTGGATAAGGCAGTATACTCACTCATCAATATTGTGGAAGTTGATTCCATCCGTAATTTTTAGAATTTTAAAGAAACATTTGTTAAGGGTAACTAGTTAGCTCTATTTCCAACTTTTATGAGCATTTATTAATAAACTTGAATATTTTTTTTTTCATAAAAAAGATTGAGACTTACAAACTCTAAAATCAACCATTAATTGCCCGAGTCCTTGATGAAAATTATGCATGAAAACTGTAAACACAAACATCAAAATCAAAATTCAAAAGACTAAACTTGTAATTTAATTAATGCATGAAAATGGAACCATATAAAACCAACACTAAATGCTTTGACATAATCTCAAAATCTTAGTGCATATTTGGGAGTGATTTTTAAACTATTAAAATCATTTTCATCAAGTTTAAAATCATTTTGAGACACTTTTAATCACTCAAAAATTAATTTAATATTTAATTTTAAATGCAATTTTCTTTGAATGATTAAAAACGTGTTTCAAAACTATTATAAAAAGGACAAGTAATTTTTTCCATTTTAAAATCACTCCCATACATGTCTTTAAATCCCATTGTAAGTGCCTATTTAAGAGTCAGGTTAGATGGGAGTTGGAAGCTTAAAGTCCTTGCCTCATAGATGCTTGAGAAATCGGTTTGGAATCCAATTCTGCCTGCATCAATATAAGCAATTGCAATGTTCAATTTTCAAGTAGATGATGGTATCCAATACCTATTTTCAAATGGCTTAGAGGAACAAATAGTTCCAAAAATTCTGCCTTTAGTAAAAGTTAGATAAATACCATTCCATCCCTGGATTGCCCCATCAACCCATACATAAAGTGACAATCACTTTTCTTTCTATTTGATAGAAAAGTAAAAGGAAAGAGGCATGATATCAAACTGTGAATTAGAACATGTTTAGGAATGATTCTAAAATAGTTAAAATTACCCATGTTAGTTTTAAAATCACCCCGAAAATACTTTTAATAATTCAAAATCAATTTTAATAGTATGAAAATAATGTTTTAAAAGTATATGATTAAACATTAAATTGATTTTGAGTGATTAAGTATATATTTTCGAATGATTTTGAACCCAACAAAAGTAATTCAGACTATTTTGAAATCACTCTCAAACATGTAATTAATATGTAATTAATGATTTTATCAAATTCACTTGCAGTTGCATAAATGAGACTATGTGATGACCTAATTTGAAGGCTTTAAATCATCAGATATCATAAATGCTTCATCTTTTTCTTTTTATAGCCTTTGAAAACATGTCCTTGATGTTCCGTGATTCTGTCTCCACCTTTGGCTTCTTAGCTTGCTTTCCGTTCCCGGTATTCTTTGCGCTGCTCCTACTCTTATCCTGCCATATCATAATTTGCACAATCAATTTGGAAAGGAAATGTACATATTTTATCATCAATTTCTATATGAATTTCAGATCATTCTTTAAAGTAATGATTTGAGGTGAAATATTCAAAGGTGATTGGAGAGCTGAGTTAAGCTACGAAGCCTGAAATTTTTATGTTGAAGTTAGGGAATCTATGTTCGGAGTGCAAAGTTGTAAGATGGAATTCTTCGATGAATGTACAAACTTCAATAATAAAGCACTATTTTAGTTGAGTTATTTAACATCAACTTAAAAAGTTGGTGGGCCAAACACCCCAAAGTGTTTCTTCTAAAAACGTCTTAAAATCCTTTGGAAATACTTTTTACGATTTGGCCATGCATCAAGATATGTGTGGTTTTGATCAATCAGAAAATATTTTTCAATATTTTAATATTTGTGCCCTGCCAACTTCCACCAACCACCCAAAAGTAGTTGAGGAAAAGGATAGAAGCTAAACCGTTTTCTATGTATTAAGACTACTTCCTAGGCTCATCAAATCATCTGTGGACCAAAGTCATAAAACATGATTTCGATATTTCAACATGACCACACACATCAGATACGAATAATAATAGGGGCAACGTAATTACGTCTGTAGCATGTACGGAAAAGGAAATAGAAGATCGATGCAATTGCTAGTGATTAGGGATTGTACCTGTGAGATAGAATCAAAATTGTTCTCTGTGTTTCTAGGATGCGTTTCTGAATCCGATGCTTTCCTGGTTGCTTCAGCAAGATTTAACCTGCAAACAAAATCAGCAGTGCGCGGCCAATCAAATACAGCTGCTTCCATGCACCTTAAAATGTGTCCATTTATGGAACTGTCAAATGTACAATATTTAATTGCTACGATTAAATGGGTTTGAGAACTAAATACTTGAGATGGTCACATAAAAGCTTCAACCAAGGTTCATCCTTCAAGTATTCGCCTAATATTGAAACTGCATCCCTTACTGTACCAAAAAAGAAAGATTGCTGTAAGAGAAGCTATCAATTTATTCAAACACAAATACTAACAACCAAGGAAATGTACTAACTAAAACCTTTCCTTAAGTTTTCATGTTGAATGAATACAATGACAGTGCTATACCACCTGATGTTGGTTTTGGCATGCAAAGGAACCCAACCTCACAAAAGACGTTCAGTCCATTAATTGTGTTTCTTTTTCCTTATCAGATAGTTTGTTCTTTCCTACATGTTCATTTTAACTACATCAACTGCTCGTATTATCATACACCATATTGAATTAACTAAAATCCAAAACAATTTCCCGAATTCCACTACACTTGACTAAGAAAATATTACCATAATATGCACGTCCAAAGAAAAACTTTCCATGAATCAAATACAGTTTCAACGATTAGAAGTGGTCTAATTCATATGATGATTATCAAGTTCACCATAGAGGTCTCAGAATACGGAAGTTCTTTTTCATGTCTGAATATGGTAGCTTCTGACTAATCAAATCCCAGAAGTGTAATGCAAAACTACAGACGATACCCTTTATATGATTTCTTCAGATGTGCCAGATGATATTAACACATGTTCTACAATGTGACACTAGACTGATGAAGATGAAAATGAAAGAAACCCAGCTGAGATATTAAAAAGAATGGCATAGAGGGGTTATAAGCTGTCCTCTCTCCAGAATTATACATGTATCTTTTTCTTCCCTTGCAGCATAGTTTTTATCCAGTGCGCATAGAGTTTTTTTCAGCTGGCATACCTGCAGCAATAAAAGCGTAAAATAAAATAAAATAATAAATTAGAGAATCTAAGTAATCCCTTATAGAAAACATTATGGAAAACAATAATTGTTTGATGGAAATAAAAAAGCTAGGGAATGGCAATTTGGCAAATAGCATACAGCATGAAGAATTGGCTGCTAGATAATCCCGTGTTAGTAACATACTGGATAATAACTAATATGAAAGATGGGTGAATGGGTCGGCCTTTTAGTTCCTACTAACTGATTTAAAAATAGGATTTGTCAATCACTGATGCTAAATCTATATGAACATGCTGATCATGACATACATTGTTAATTTTTTCTCATCTTAACAAAACACTTTTGGAAAGTGCTAGCGGCAAAGACGAACACAAACCTTGTGATATAACCATGCCAATACCTTTGAATCATCGAGCCTGAAGAACCTAGATGATCCAACTTCTGCAGGAGACATGGTTGGCAGCAATGAGAATAGATTGTAGGCATGCTTGAATTATTTTTCTAATTTTATGAACTACATGCCCACCTTTGACCTCACAAACTACTTGCATAGACTTCTCTGCAAGAGACAGTAAACGGAGATATCCAGGATACCCATTGATAAACATTATGTCATCTAACTGCCTGAATTTCCCAGGATCATCTCCTTTCTTCAAGAAATTTGGAAGAAAAATTTCAAACATTGGCATTAAATTAAGAGAAGATTACTAATGTCAAAGCAGATTGAAGTATATTATAATGAATTTGAATGGACAGAATCAGATCATCCACTTAACGATAAGCAAAGAGACATATAAATTGAAAAGCAACAAGGGAAAACTTGAAATTGTATTTCTAATGTCCGAGCAGATTGCGAATATATATCAAAAATACTATTGTTGAACACTGCAAAACAATGTTATACAGCATATAATTATGTCCCATCTCACAATTATGATATCATATGACTTATACAGCAACACCACCTTCATTCTAGCTTCCTCAAAAATGGGCAAGAAAATGAATACAGGATCTACTGGAGTGGCAGAATACAGACGACCATCTGTAGACACAAAATAATATATATTAAATTCCCATTTGGTAATCCTCGAAAAATGACGGAAAGAAGAGAAGAGAAGAAGAAGAAGAAGAAGAAGTTTCTATTTGGTAAACAAAACAGCAGAAAGCTTCTTGTCAGTATCATTCTTGCATTTAGACCACAACTGGCTCCAAAATAACCATGTCTCTCCTGAGACCGAAGGCAAGAAAAAAATTTCAATGGTATCATTCTAGGATAATTTTACTGCATAAATAAGACCCAACTACGATCATGTACATAGTATTTAGTTCCCAATTTTCAGTAGGTTATTCTTGAATTTGTGAATTCTACAGAAGATTTAAATCAATAGAAGATTAGAAGGTATGCAGTTTGAGAAATAAGCCATCCACGAAAAGAATTTCAGGGTGACAGTAGATGGTTTACCTTCAGTAACATAGTCTCCCAAAAACCACGATGAATATGACTGCTTAAACCAGTGAATTTCCTCCAGCATCCCATTTACATATAAGAAGCATGTTGTATTTCCTGTCAATGTACATCGAAGATACTCAATTAATAGGATGGTTTATAAGAATATGATGAGTATTCGCTAAAGCTTGCACTGTCGTGCAGTTTTCCATAATAAAATTATGCTTAAAGATGGTCTCAATTAAACAATCAAGTCACCAAATAAAGTATGTCGATAACTGTTATTTTCCCTCCAGTTGCAAACAAGCTCCATCGAACAGAAAAAGACTTTGGAGATTGACGGTTCATACAACACAGCATTTTAACTTGACAATTATTTTTTCTCCATTTTTTCATTTTTTATATTCAAAGTCCAAAACGATGTAGGCAAGGAAGATCTAACAAATCATTATGACCAGGGGAGGGGTGGGGAGACAACTTGTTCCTTAAATTACCTGATTTTGGATGGCGAAGTGAAAGGAAGCATCCAGTACCATTTTCTTTTACCCCATGATCTGTAATAGAGCAAGAGAAATCAAATTAGTCGCAAAATAAAAACAAAATAAAAAATAATAAAAAAACGTGCTAAGGATACACACACAATCGAAACTATGGCTTTCATGCACATCTCTTCTCTTAGTGAACAGACATTAGTACAAGCAAGTAAATATCAACAGATACAGTGAAGCGTCGTACGACTGCAGAGAGAAAACCCGATCAAATAATGGAGTACAATTAAGAAATACCAGATAAAGAACATGAAAAATAAGTAAAACGCGGAAATAACGAGTGAATTAAAATAGCAAAGATAACAGAACACTTTGAATCCAAGGGTTGGGCAAGACGAAACCTACCAGGAGCAATGAGAATACGAGTTTCCTCAACGCCTTCCCACCAAGCCATGGAACAACCGAACCCTGATAGTAATCGAAGCAGTAACTTCAAAAGAAAGATTTGAAATAATCTTAACTAAATTGCATCATCGAACTTCATTTTTAAAACCTAGCCTTAGGTTATGCATACTCCAGTTTCGGTGTCAAGTGTGATTTAAAACAATCGTGGCGACAATTACGATCTCGGGAAAAGAAAGAGATGAGCCATTTCTTTACCAACAAAGAAGGTTGGAAGAGTACTGGCGGCTACAGAGAGATGAAGTGAGCAACTCGCCGGAAAACGGAAATGTGAATGTCGACGGCGGGAACAAACGAAATCGGGGACTGGAAAACCGCGCGCGCCAGAGAGAGTGAATATTGAACATGACGACCAAAGCTCTAGCATAAACTTTATGAAATGGGCGGAATGAGGCCCGGTGGACCACGGCCCAATAATTTTAAAGTTTTTAAATAAATTTGAAATATTATGTAGGTAAAATTACACAAATGTTTTCAAAATTAGAAAAATTGTTAAAAATAATTATAAATATGAAAAAAATTTACTTTATATGTGGATCACACTCTATAGACCTAGATAAACATCAATCACTTTATAGATCCATATCTATCGCAGTCTATATTGCTATATTTGTAAATAGTTTGATATTTTTATATATTTATAGTGATTTTCTAAAATTATATATGCAGTGTAATTGAAAAAATACATTTTTTTTATTCGGATGGTTTTAGTATAGTTTTCATTTGTTTTTAAAAAGTTTCGAGTTTAGCTTTCATTTGGTCCTTGAGTGTCAAAGTATTTACAATTTTACTCCACAGTTTTGAGTCTTGTTTTTATTTGGTTTTTTGATTTCCCGATTTTATCTCTATGTATCTTATTCTTTTACCAGTACTTGCTTTTTATCTGTAGTGTTGACTTTCAATTAATTAATTCAAACTAATTATGATCTAGACGCCTAAAATGATGTAGGGTAAAAATTTAGAGGTAAAAGTATAAAAATAAAACTTGTCAAGTGAAGAACTAAACTCAGAATGCGAACCTTAAATCCAAAAAGTTAAAACTAAATTGAAATTTCACAGGTAAAAGTGCAATAGTTTGAAACCTATGAATGGAATATAACCATACTCAAAATTCAATGATTGAAAAGGTACTCTTTCCTTGTAATCATACATTTTAATAGCTAAAGTTTCGTTTGGATAACTATGTGGTTTTAAAAAATTAAGCTTATAAACATTACTTCAATTGGTATTTACTATCTATGTTTTGTTGTCAATTTTGTTCTAATATTTCCGAAAACCATGCTAAATTTCGATACTAAAAGATGTAGTTTATTTTTCTAATTTTGTTTTGGAACGAGACTAGGAAATTCAAGTGATTTTTAAAAAAAATAAATAAATGTGAAAACCATCGTTAAAAAGCTATAGGAAACAAACATAAATTTTAAAAACAAAATACTAAAAAGTAAATAAACAGAACCCAAATGAATCTATTTAAAGACTAAAATAGTTTTAAAAAACTTGATTTTGTTTTTATAATTTAACCAGGAGTTCTAGTGTTTCTATGAGAAATGTGAAAACCATATTTAAAAATTATCAAAAAAAATTTTAAAAACAGAAAACTACAAACGAAATAATTACCATATAGACTATAAATATTTCAAAATATTGTGAGATAATTTAAATTTACCCAAGTTTGGAGACATGTTTGGCATAATTTTTTTTAGTACAACAACTATAAGGGTGGAGATCAAAGCTTCGACCTCTAAAACAAAGCACATATTAATACCACTAAGTCAAACTCACTATGACATAATATAATTTAACATTACTATTATTAGCACTGTAAAAAGTATTCAACTTTACAAAGAAGTAAGTGATACCTTCGTCTAAAAATTGAAAACTCACCAATCAACGATCAACCAATCAATCCCAACCTAACCTAGCTCAACTCGTTTAAACACACGCTCTCAATTAAGAGATTGTTAGACCTTAAAATCTTCCAATCCACGCGTTATCCATCTAAAAAAACCAAGTAATTAAAATACAAATACAAATTAAAAAGAAATTATATATTTTTGAAAATGAAGAAGAAAAGTACTTAATAATCATACAACTTTTTAATAACATTTAACCCATGTAAATTTAAAATTCATTTGTATCTATTATCCATTCAATACAAAATTATCACCTACGTGAAAAACTGTCAGTCGCATTATTACCGTTTTTGAACAATTTTGTCTAACTTAAAAATGAAGATTCATCCTCATGAGTAGTTCTGGTTCTTCTCCTCCCCTTGAAATTAGAAGAATTAGAATAGAAACTCTCATTATAATCACTCTCATAATAAGAATAATTCTCTTCTTCTTCATCATCATCATAATTCAATTCCTCAATTTTTTCAACAGCTTGTTTCAATCCCCACCTTTTCCCAATCTCCCATTCACAGCAACACATCCCAATCTTCAAAAGCTTCAACATATCTTCATTATAATCCCAATCACAGTAATCCTCCTCCGCCGCCGTTCCGCTGCCGCCGAGCAGATCGCCGTCGAAAACCTCCGCCGTCCACTCTTCCCTGACGACGGCATTAACCCAGGCAGCGAGGTCGTCGGCGGCGCCCTTGCCCTGGCGGAGATAGTTAGTGGGGAATTTTCCGGTGAGGGTTTCGAGGATTAAGATTCCGAGGCTCCAGACGTCGGAGGATTTGGAGGTACGGTCGTGGTGGGCGGGGGAGAATTCGGGCGACTTGAAAGCGGCCATGTGGTGGTGGGCGTGGGATTTCTGGAGGAGAGGGAAAAGGGCATAATCGGATAAAATTGGAGTGAAATTTTGGTCGAGAAGGACATTGGAAGATTTTAAATGGCCATGTGGAAGGCTTAAATTTGGGAGTTCTTTGTGGAGATAAGAAAGGCCTCTTGCTACTCCTTTTATGATTTTTAGCCTTTTTCCCCAATTTAGCCTTGCATTTCCTTCCCCTCTTTTCCCTGTTTTACGCAACAAAAAAACAAACCCAAATTACTCATTTGGTATGCAAAACTCTTTTCTCCAATTCAAGCTGAACTCAAATTATCGACGCTACTTAATAGGGATAGAATTTAGTAGAGACCAAAGTTACTTTGAATCACGAAACTAAACTTATAATTTTTTTTGAGACGAGAGAAGGAAAAGTGAAACTAAATTTATAATTTCATTTGAGATGAGAGAACGAAAAGGGATATGATTTATTGAATTTTAGTGTAGGTAACCGTAAAACATAAAAATGTTAGGGAAAAAATTAATTTAATATTTGTCTTTTTTCTTTTTTGAAATATTTTCTCGCAATTTTCTAAATATGTAAACATTTGAATTTTTAATTATATTTCAAAAAACTAAAATAGTTTTTAAAAGTTTTTTTTCCTTCAAATTTTTGTTTGGATTTTAATAAATATTCCTAAGTTTATAGTCTTAATTTTAAAAATAAAGAACCAACTAAATTGTTATTAAACATAAAACTTTAAACCTATGTATTAGAAAAAACTCAAAATACTAAATTTCATTTAAAATCATATAAAAATCGTCTAAGTAAAATTATTTTTTTCTAAAAATTTCAAACCAATAATTGCTAAATTTGGGACGTTTAGAGTTTAAATTACTACAATTACTAGTTTCAAGTTTTAACTCGAGACACAGTTCCAAAATTTAGAAGTTATAAATTGATATTTTTTTCCTTTTAAAAAAAGCATTTGGATTAAAAAAATTGTTTAATAGTACTAAATTGAAACTTTTAAGTTTGTGTGTAAGTGGTCATTGAATTAAAAAAAAAAAAAAAACACCATGAGTTTTTAATTGTGTATACTATAAGTCCCACACTTAAAGAAAATAATAATTCCTGAGTTAAAAGGAAAATCTCATGAAATATAAATTTTAATTTTATAAGTTAACATATTGAAAATTGAAGGACCTAAAAAAAATTTTTAAAGCTCTTTAAAAACCAAATTTACAAAAAAAAATTAATAATTCAAATACTAAACTTGTAATCTAACCAAATTAAATTTAAAATTCTAAAACTAATTTAAGAAAATGTTTTGATTGATTTTCTAAATATTTATATAAAAAAAAAATCAATTTAAACAAGTTTTAAATTTGCAACTAAATTCATAATATAACCATATAAATAAATAAGGAAAAAACTAGAGTGCAGCAGAGCAACACTATCTTCTTTGTCGTGCGGTAATTTTTGTTTTGTTTTGTTTTTTTTTTTTTTTTTTTTAAATATATAATTTTAAAATTTTTTATTTGTGAGATAAAAAAGGAGGGAAGTAGCGTGGTTAATTGTTGCTCAATAAATAAACTTACCATGAAGGTGACTAGCCAAGCTGCCATTGGGAACAAAGTCAGACACCAAAAGCTTATCATCTTTCCCATAATAAAAAGCAATAAGCGGCAGTAAATTGGGATGCGACAACCGTCCAAGCAGCCGCATGTGGCTGTAAAATTCCTCTTTTCCGGCGGCGTTCATTTGCCCAAATCTCTTCACCACCACCGCCGACAACCCATTTGAAAGCATCGCTTTATAAGACTTTCCAAAACTCCCACTGCCAAGAACTTCAGCCGACGCGGCAAGGAGTTCTTGAAAGTCGAACCGGGACCTGTCGGTTCTCACGAAGCACAGAGCCGAACCGGTCGGACCGCTCAAATTCGAGTTATCATCTGAGTCGGTCGAGGAATATTGGTGGGTCTTTTCCGGCCTTTTGAAAAGGATTTTCGGAGAGAGGAACAATTTGGTTTTTGTTTCTGTTTTCGTGTCGTCGTGTACGGCGACGGAGGATTTAGATGTCCGCAGAAAGCAGCGGAGGAGAACGAGACAGAGGATTAAGGCGGCGGCGCCGGAGAGTACTCCGATGAGAATGGACCATTTCTTTGTGGATGATTTGCATGGTGCTAGTGGCTCTCCACATAGCCCGTTGTCACCTAAGCAAAAATATCAAAGTTTACTTAGAGGGAAAAAATTACATAATTCACCAAAAATTCAAAATGTTTATTTAAAAGATGAAACAATTACTATAAAAAAAAATTTATGAGAAAATAAGTATAATGTTACAAAATCAAAAATTATAAATGAACTTGTTATTAGATGGAGCATACAAATTTGTTGATCAATAATATATACTTTTATCTAGTTGAGTCATATTCACGTTAACATGTCTAATGGATTTCTAAATTTTTTATTGTGTATTTCAAAATTTTTAACAATTTTTTAAGCTCACAAATTAGTTAAGATTCAAATTGGTTTTTGTGTCCACGATGCTATAACTTTCAATTTTGAATCTAATAAACTTTCACGTGCTTTGACAAGCTAATAATTTTATTAGACAAGTTTAAAGTATGATACTTTATTATAAATTAGACATAACATCAAAAGTTTGAAACTCTAGTGAATGTTTGTAATTTTCAATAACCTATAAGACATTAGATACAAAATTAGTATTTTATGACTTTTTTAAAAAAATAGACTTATGAATCTATTTAAAATTTAAAATTTAAGAACATATTAAACGGCACAGATTAATATTAAACATTAAAAGGTAAACTTGAAATTTAATCCATAAATGTTAAATTTAAATTTTAGTTGATATGTATAAGATTGGGACCACGAGAATACAAATGCCACAAAAGAATCTTTTTTAATTTTCGCCAACGTTGATATTTGAACCAACGTGCATGACACTCATGAAATATTATATTACGTGTGAAATGGCATTCATTGTTTATTACGTAGGAATAAAAAATTATTATCCTCTGATTTTTTAGAAATTATTTTTTAATTATTATTTTCTTGTATCATTTAGCATTTTCGTAATTTAAAAGCAATTAAAAGCGCTACTGAAAATAAATAAATAAATAAATAAAACTCCAGGAAACTGTTCTAGTTTATGACAACGATTTTAAAGTAGTTAAATTTTAGTCGTTTTAAATGCCATTCCCAAAACATGTCATTAGTGATTTAAAATTAATTTGGACGTGTGAAAACACGTTTAATTAAAAGTGTAAATTCAAATGTTAAATTAATTTTAAACAGTTAAATACACACAAACATATTATTGTACAGAGGTATTTTATAACTTTTTCATAAGATATTTTATGGTTTATTAAATGCATGCAAACACATTGATTTGGTTAAAATACCATTTGAAAATGTTCAAATTTATTTTTTAATACAACACTTATGAGAACGGAGTTAAACCACCCACCTCTATGATAGAAAGTGACGTCAATTACTATCGAACTAAACTCGTTTTGTCTCAAATATCAAAATTTAGTTTTTACATTTTAAATAAACTATATAAATAAGTTAAACTATTGGTTTTTTTGTTAAATTTTATAATACACATATATAGAGGATATATTTTCCTCAGAAGTTTAATACTCATTGAAAATTTAACAACTAAATTTGAATATTTAATAATAATGTTAAAATATAATAAACTTTGACATTGTTTTTGACAAAAATTGAGTACATTGGTCTGTCCTTATTTTTTATAGGCTACCAACAATCAAGGTTTAAAAATATTAATGTCGAACAAATATCTAAAGAAAAATTTTGATGGAAATATTGATTTCAGTATATATTTTTTTGAAATATTAAGAAATTTAAAATTCAAAAAAAATGAATTTAAATTAATAAATAAATTTTTTATGATTTTTAAAAGACTGTTATTTATATTATGCTTATATTAATAACATTCTGCTGCTTGTTTTTTTTTTTTTTTATGTTTCATGGATTTATCTACAACACAATAGAAATATCAATTAACCTCTCATGTTGATATCGAATTTAAGGAAACATATGAATATTGACATGACGATGAAAATTTAATACTATGTCAACAATTATAATTTATTACGTGTCAAATTATTATTATTTATTTTTTAAAAATATATATATAAGTCAGTTGATGAGATGGGTTGCAAAATGATGAATGAGCTGATGCACCAAATATAACATGAAGCTCAAATTTTTGTAACACCATCCTAAGATTAAGGTCAAAGAATTTCAAGAAAATATACCGAAGGATTTAGAAATATGAACTTACCAAGAAAAGAAGTGAAATTAGTATTCTTCTTCAATCCATAAGGAATCGGCCCTTCCAAACGATTCCCCGAAAAATTCAAATACTTCCAGTCCCTTTCCCCGAAATCCGGTATTCTTCCTTCGAACAAATTCTCCTCCAATCCCAATTCCACCACCCCTTTCAATTCCACCAACGACGCCGGAATCTCGCCGGAAAATTCATTCCGACTCAAATACAATTTCTTCAAATTCCCCATTCCTTCAAACGCATCTCCCGAAATCGAACCAGAGAAGTTATTATTCGACAGATACAAAGCCCTAAGCGCTCCAATTTGCTTCACATCGGGCATTGGGCCTTGAAGTCCATTGTTCATCAGACTCAGAGTTCTTAGCGTCGGGAGGGCGGCTAAGGCGTCGACGTCGACGGCGCCTCCGAGGCTCATATTCTCGAGGCGGAGGCCGTACAGTTGGCCCTTTCTGCAAATCAAGCCGGTCCAGAACTGGCGGTCGCCAGAACAGAGAGGGACGGAGGAGTTCCAGTTGGATAATGCGATGGCGTTGGTGAGAGAGGATTTGAATCGGAGGAGAGTTTCGGCGGCGCCGGAAGCGGCGGAAGTGGGCGGCGGGAGGTTGAAGAGGAGGAGGAGGAAGAAGAAGAAGAGCCGAGGTTTGGTCATGGCGTTATTTGTTAATTTATTATTAATTAATTTATGAAAAAATGGAGATTTATAAAAAAGGGGAGTTGAATGAAAGGGGGCATTGACGATGTCGTATTGACGTTCTTGGCGCTAACGATGAGCTGGTGCAGGCCGGCCAGTGGAAAGTGTTATTTGTTAATTGTTATATTACGTGTTATTCTTATTTCATTTCTTACCCTTTCTTTTTCGTCTCTTCTTTCTTTTTTAGTTCACTTGCTTGCTACTATACTATTTATACTATATTTAATTTGGTTATACTTATACCTCTGAACTTTAAAAAATTTTATTGACAATTTTCAAAGGTTTTAGTCATCAAATTCCAATTCAATTATTGTTGGTCACCGTAAATTAAACCTATGACTTTTTAGTCCTTTATAAAACAACAATAATTGTGTCATACAAAATTTAACCGTGTTGAGGTGATATGCCTTCTAAACAAAGATGACTTCAATCTAATGTCATCAAATTGACCAGTCCATGGCACTACCAACACGGCAGTTACTGAGGAGCTCTCTTAGAATTGGGAAGTCACCTTTACTTCATAATTTAATTGTTAAAGATGTTTTGGTTGTGTTAAAATTTCGTCGACGTGTCAATATTTTCATTGATATTTTTTACATTTTCATGAGTTCGACATTGACGTGAGGAGTGAATTGATATTTTCATCATATTGTAAAAATGTATATGAAATATAAAAAAATGAACAATAAAATGTTGTCAATATAGATATAATATAAACAACAACCGTGTTATACAAATATTTATGTATTAATTTAAATGCATATTTTTTTAAACCTTTGTTCCATATTTGGATAATATTATATTAGGACTTCCAAATTTCCATGCGATGTCCGCAATTTAAACCATGGATACAAGATTCCCCAAAATTTGTAGTCAAATTGAGTGCAAGCTAAGATTTTCATTCCACCGTGAAGCAACCACGTCAGGATCCTTCCATTTAAGCCCAATTTGAGGGGACATTGGCCCTTAAAATCGGGTCTATTGTGGTGGGCCTCGGCCCATCGAACTTGCTTGCGTTCCTCCCACTTTTAAAAATACATAGAGTCTATCCTATATCACAATATTACACCCAATTCTTCAAATATAATATGTGATGTGACCAAATTTTATTACTTCTTTAATTTTTTGTGTTTTATGTAATTAGACTAAGGATGCACAAAAATACACGTCCAACTATTGCTCATAAAAAAATATGTTCATATATACTTGATTTTTGTAATAATTATTTATATATGCATTTCACCGATATATATTCTCAATAATATAGGTAGCTTCAAATTAATAAAGTGTAAGAAAGAGCACTAGTAAAATTACGTTTTTTTTTATAACTTAAATGAAAGAAAAACTAAATTATCTATAGTTCGATTCCACCACCACAAGCTATTGTATTAAAAAAAAATTACGAATGACTGAAGATATGTTTAAAGTGATTTTATAATACTTAAAAATGAGTTTTGAAGCACTTAAAAAAACCCAATTCAAACATGCCATTATGTATAAACTCTTAATCATGTGTAAAACTTGATTTTTATTTAAATTAGTGAATTTAATAAATCTACGTAACTTTGAATTTAGTAGACGAATTAACAAAATGCAACTCTTGTCTACATTTATTGCATAGTTTGATCAAATGAAAAGTTCATATCACCACAATAATACTCTCCAATCACACAGAGAAAAAAAAAAAAAACTCAAAATCGAAAGAAAAATGGTAATCGAAACATTGAATAGACTGTGCAAAAATAAGTGCAACCTTTAAATACATCTAAATAATGTTTTGTCTTCAGATAATACAGTTACAGTTACACATATATTTTTATGTATTTCCTCTTATCATCCACATACAAAAAAGAATTAACGTATTAAAAAATATATTGAATAAAATTAGAATGTACGAAAAAAGAAAGTATTGTCCGGGATGGATTAAGTATATATTTTTAAAATTTTATATTATTTAAAAGAAGAAAAAGAAAATGTGAGTGGGTATAAAAAGTGGGGGATTTGTGGCCAAGAGAAAACCCAGGTGGCAAAATAGAAAGGTCTTTTCCCGCTGCTATCCGCCCGTGAAAGTCGTTCGAGTACCCTTCGCCCCGGACACCAACTTTCCACTCTCCACGTGGCAGCCGTAGGAAGCTCAATAGAGATTCAACTCAACGTTAAAATAATCGGAAAAAGAAAAAAAAAAAAAACTAAAAAATCCCTTCGTGTGATTTTTCATTTTCCATAAATGTGTTCATATAAATATAAATTAAATGTATTATTTGAAAACGAAACAAATGAAAACTTCGTTATCAGTTATCACGGCAAATGGCAATAAGAGTTTTCTTTTTTAATATATATATATATATATACTTGCAATGTTTAAAATATATCAATAACTCATATAAACAAATAAATAAATGTAACTACTTCTTTCAAAAAAATCGTCGAATAAAGAAATCAGTATTTATTTTTAGGCTTTCACATGTATTACTCACATTTCTGCCTGAGTTTTAGATAGTTTCATTTAAATCTCTATTCTTTCTTAATACAAATTTGGGTAAGAGATTTGAACCACGAATTTCTCGATTCTTATATATATTAATGATAGTTGAACTAAGCTCTTTTTAGCATTTGAATCTCAATCTAGTAGTTGATACTTTGATAAACATGCATGCTTATTTCTTTGAAAAATATAAATATTGGTTATCTTACTTATGAGAGATTATTGTATTTTTCTATAGACCAAAGTACAATTTTCTTCTCTAGAAAATAATGAGAATTATGACATGCTTGGGAGTGATTCTAAAGTGGTTAAAATCACACAAAAATAATCTTATTCATTCAAGATGAATTTTAAAAGTATGAAAAATGTGTTTCAAAATTTAAAATTAAAATTGAATTGATTTTGAGTGATTAAAAATGTATTTTGAAGTGATTTTAAATACAACAAAAGTGATCTATTTCAAAATTACTCAAAACACGCGCACACCCTATTTTTCTCTAAACAACAAAGTTAGGAAAAACTGCTTATGATCAATCATCTCCGAGCCAAATTGTCAATAATGACTAATGTGTATACAAACTACAAAGACGTTTTTTTTTTTTTTTTTTTTTTTTAAATTTACATCAAACCATTATTACAAAGTTGTATGTCACATTGAATAAATTGTTCCTTTACTAATTGATTATGGTCATTCAACACGAGCCCCTTAACTTTTTAACATGAGATGTTCTTAGAGAAAGCGTAAAATTAAAAAAAAAAAATTTACATTTTAAGAATAATACTTAATGCATCTCATGCCATATACATGCATTCTATCTAATTGTCCAATCATAATTTGTTACATGCCAAAATTTTCTTATTTTTTTAAATTTAAAAATTTTTCATGTCTGTGATATAAATGAGATTCATGTAAAAACTAAGTATTACTTTGAAAATATAAAATATGAAAAAATAAAAAAAGAAAAGGTTAAAGTGTGTATATATTATATATTCCGTTGGCAGTAACCTTTCTCACAAGGCAGAACTCTGCACCTTCCTTTCTCTCCATTCTTTCACTCTCCACTACTTAAAAAGAGCCCTTCCCCTCTTCTTTAATTCTCACAGAAATCTCACCGCCAACATTATTCACTTTCCAATTCTCAATCGAAAAAATCTCTCCGTGCCGCTTCCTCCGCCATGGACTCCCGCGAATCAAACCTCCCTCTCCTCCTCCAACACTCATACTGCAGATCCAAATCCCTAACCTCCGACGACCTTCGCAACTTCCGAATCAGCCTCAAATGGTGCGCTCTCGACCACTCCTCCCCCGCCGGAAAGTTCTTCTCCTACTTCACCTTCGCTTTCCTGACCTTCGTCGTCCCCGCCGTGACGATCGTCGCCATCCGAGATCCAGCCGACGATCCGATCTCGTTCAATAAACTGGTTCAGGTTCCGGAATCCGGACTGGCGGCGGTCGGATTCTTGAGCCTGTGCCGATTCTTCCGGCGGTATGGACTTCGGCAGCTTCTGTTCTTGGAGGGATTGCAAGATGATTCTGTGTATGTGCAGAAAGGGTATGCGCGTGAACTGGAGAAGTGGTTCCGTTACGTTGCTTACATTCTTTTTCCGTCGTTCTTTGTTGAGTTGGCCCACAAGATCATATTCTTCTCCACCGTCAAGATTTCATTTCCGTGAGTTTAATTCACTGCTCACCCTTAATTCATACATTAATAATTCTTTAATCTAAATTTCATTTTGGTATATATACACATTCCTTTTTTTCCTTTTCTAATTAGTGAAGTTTACGAAAAATAAATCATTCCAGTCTCCAAATATTTTAAGCAGTTTGCTAGCATAAAATACTTTTCAACTTTTAAAAGTGAATTTAGTTAATTATCTTCAAGAGATCGAAAGTTAGCATCCTACCAATTGTTATACTAAAAAATAGTATACTCTTGAACTTATTTTTATTTCAAAATTAGTCATAAATTTTAAAAACATGCACTATTGCCCTCTGACTTTAATTAATGTTTTAAAATTATTGGGATAGAAATTTAGAATTTCAAACATAAATCATAATTTAGAATTGTGTAACGATAAGATTACCTAATATATTGTATAGTGATTCAAATTTATGTTTTAATTTATTGTGGCACCATATCATATCTCAATTAATTAGTCCAAAGTTCTAAATAGTTTTTATAGTTCCAATAGTATTTTTAAAATTTAGGGTTAAACATTTTAAAAAGTATAAAAGTATTTTTTAAAAAAAAATAAACGAAAATTTGAAGGGTTTTTTTTTTTTT
>QLSR01000479.1:216141-299889 GCA_031780015.1 Citrullus colocynthis | reverse complement strand
CATAAATAATTTAACCTTTTGAAAATACCTACTTTTTTTACCCTTATTTTTTTTCTTTTTTTTTGAGATGAAAGAAGTTTCATTAAAGAGGATAAGAAATTACAAGTTTCACTAAGTTACTTTTTTACTTTGATTTTACCACCTAATATCTAATAGTGCTAATATATATGTTGCACTTTTGTTTGTTTAAAGAAAAATAAAATATATCTTTTCAAAGAAAAGAAAGAAAAATAAAATATAAGGAGCCAAAACAATTGTTTCATTTTTAAATTTTAGTGCTAAAAATTTAGATTCCGAAAATTAATGAGTAAATGTTGGTGGGCTAATTAAATAGACATTTTTAATTTTAAATATGAAAAATACACAAAGACAAAAAAGAAAGAAAAAAAAAGAGAGAGAGAAAAGAAGGTGGACTATTTTTATTTTTTATTTTTTAAACAGATCTTTCATATATTCAAATTTTTGTAGACATATAATTAAAAGTTGTTTTCAGATAACAAAAACAGCAAAACTATTTATAATAGTTTCTCTAAAATTAAAAGTTTAAGAATTTTAAAAAACATTTTGCACACAAACTCAAAAATTTATAAACTAAATTTGTAATCTAATCTTTATCTTTCTATTCATATTCCTTTACATCACGGGATGAGTAGGGTAGGGTTTCCAGTGAACTCGATCGTGTTCATATTGGTGTTGGGATCGTGGGTGTACCGAACCGGGGTGTTCTTGCTCGTGTGCGTATTGTTTCGGCTCACGTGCGAGTTGCAAATTCTTAGGCTACAAGGGGTTCACAAGCTGTTCGAAACAAGCAGCGGGTCGGGATCGGACGTGGTGGTCATCTTCAACGAACATTTGAGGATCAGAAAACAATTATCGGTTACGAGCCACCGGTACCGGTTCTTCATAATTGTGTGCTTAATCGTTATTACGGTTAGCCAGTTCCTTGCGTTGCTCCTGGTTTTGGCCTCTAAAAGTGACAAAAATTTCTTCAACTCCGGCGATGTTGTGGTATGCTCAATAAACTTTTATTATCATCACATGTTTTCAATTTCATTATTGTACTTTCGGAAATGATTTTTTTTTGTCATTTCATTTCTATTTTTTTTTTCTGTCTCCATTTAACTTTCAAATGGTTCAATTTGGGTTTATCAAATTTTTAAAATCTCTGCTTTAGTTTTGAACTCTTAAAATTAGTATCATTTTTATGTTTATCCTCATCTTCTTTTCAAAAATTAATGTTAATAGTTCTTGAATACATGTAGTACAAACGAGATCGATTCTTCATCCTTTTAGTTGTTGGGTTAAAAGGAAAAGAAGTTAGAGAGACAAGCATTTACGAGTGAATAATAAATTAAAATAGGAGTATGGCTGAGGACCAATATATATAATAGAAAAATTATTTTACATGACAAAATTGTTGAAAATATTTACAATTAATAGCAAAATATCACAGTCTATATGCGATAGACCGCGATAGATTATTATCTATGTCTATTTGTGTCATAATAAACACAAACAGTAGTCTATTGCAAATAGACAATGTAAAAGTTTGCTATATTTGTAAACATTGTGAGTTTTTTTTTATTTGAAAATAACCCTATGTAATATTCCATAGTGATTTTTTTTATTATTATTTTAAATGAAAGGTAGTGGAAATAAACAGACGAAGATGGACTATATGGTTGAACAATTCAGGACTTTGAGTTGAATATCTATATGTTCACTAGATTTTGAGTCTAGCTTTTATTTGGTCCACAAATGACTAGATGTTACTCTCCTACTTCTAAATTTTGAATTTAATATCTATTTGGTCTCAAGATTCATAATGTTATATTTTTATCCTTGAGTTTTGAGATTAATTTTCATTTGAAAATATGTTTCAAAATTTAACTCTTTTATCTTCAAGTTTTTACTAAGGGTCAATTTTTGTCTTTGGCTTTAACCCTTAATTAATTAAGGGTAAATTTAAAAAATCACTCTTGAAGTATAGTGGTAGTTGCAATTACTTCTTAAACTTTCAATTTAAAAAATTATGTCCTCAAAATTATATGTGTGTTAAAATTTGGTCAAATTGAACCTTCAAATTTACATAATTACATAAATTATAACATTTGTACAAGCTCGAATGTTCATTTTTAACATTCATAAAAGTTTAAAATTGAAAGTTTGTGGGTGTAATAGCAACTACCACCATACGTGAAAAGTGGTTGCAATTTGCACATTAATTCATCAAATATAATTATGATGTGCAATTTTCCAATTAATTTAAATGTAATATTTTGAAATTTAATGACAAAATATAATTAAAATTCCAAATCTAGGAATAAAAATATAATATTTCAAAATTAAGGAAGTCAATGAAAAATAGAACCAAGGTATAATTTTTTTAAAACCTAAAAATGTATTAATTGATAAATTTGATTCAGGTTTGCTCGGCTGTTCAATTATGCGGATTCTTCTTGTGCTTGTTTGGAGCTGCGAGAATTACTCACCGAGCACAAGCAATCGCATCGGTTGCAACCCGATGGCACATGCTAGTCACCTCCGCCGCCTCCGGATCCAACCCTACCAAATCTCCACCGCTACAGCCGCCTGTTGACGACGAGAAAGACGGTAATGGTAGTGGTGCCGATGATGAGGACACCGATTCGGATTCGTCGTCGGACGTTTTAATTTCAGTGAGCACGCAGCAACCTTCTTCCTTCCAAACCAGACAAGCTTTAGGTCAGTGCTTTCGAATTACTTTGAAATTTTTCATTTTATAAATATCAAATGGAAACTAGCATGACATCATGTGTAAAAATTAAATTGAAATGCACCATACATAACATCGTTTACATTTTTCAACGTCATGTCATGCGCAATCATTTTAAATAAATGATAGCAGCAAACTAAATTTTTTACGTAATTGAAAATAAATTAAAATATTATTTTGATTTCTCTACTTTAAAATTATGTTGGGATTTTTTTTTTTTTACAGTATCATATTTGCAACACAACAATGGAGGAATTACACTGTTTGGATATGCATTAGATCGAGGATTGCTTCATACACTCTTCGCATTTGAATTCTCTCTCGTCATGTGGATTTTGAGTAAGGTTGTCGTATTATCTTAGACTTACACCAAAAACGTAATTATTATTATTGTTATTATTACTACTTCACAAAGTCTTAAGTTTTTAGGTCAAATAATCATATATGAAGTGTTGTGTTTTATTTAAATGTATATCCAAGTAGATAAAACATCAATCATTACGGCAAATATCGGCAAATGTCGATAGTTCAATTTAACATTATGCAATATAGTAGTACGTTTTGTATTTTAGTTCTAGTATTTTGAAACTTCTTTATATTTTAACTTTTATATATATATATATATCATCAAATTTTAGTTTGTGTACATTCAATAAAACTCCACAAGTTTCACGTTGTGTGTATTTACTTGTAGTGGAAGTTAAGAATTATTATTTAATCAATTTTTATAAATAACAAAAAGAAGAAAATTTTTAATGACTATTTTCAATATTATAACTCTAGAATTATATGTTAATAGCATTATAAAATTTAATTTTAACGTGGAGTGAGATAATCAAAGAAGTTAATAGTACAAATTTACATTAGTTGAGCTTCTGGTAATAGCGTTCTAAAATTCTAAAAGTATAAGATTGATAAAGAATTTAATTTAACAATAATAAATTTGATATTTTAACTGAATAAAAATGTACGAGTGGTAATATGAAGAGTGTAAACTCATTTTCATGTTTAAGGCAATGTAGATTGAGAAAAGCCGATGGGCCCACAAGACTCATAGCCCAAACAAACACATAATTTCTAAATTTTCGAATTCAAGTAATACTTAGTTAAGTAAAATTGAATATATAAATAAAATTAAAATCAATTTATAATTTATATCTCTAAGCTTCTAAACTTTAACTGTACTTCAATTGTTATTATTATTATTTTAATTTTTAAAAGGATACAGGTGAAATTTCTTTTAGTACGACAAATTGTAGAGATAAGAGCCAAATTGTGTTAACTTGACTCGTATAAGGTATTTGTTAAACAATCAATTGCGTTTGGTTAAACTTGTTTTTGGTAAATATATTTAAATCTCAAGTTCGTGTTTGAGGAAATTTAAATAAGCTAGAGCATGATAAATATACTTAGAACTTTATCGTTTGCTTAAAATGTAATGGGATAGTTTCAACAGTTGCAACATTATACTTAAATTTTTATAAACATTTTAAAATCATCGCCATATTAAGTTTGTAGAAAAGGAAAGAAATCAGAAAACGAAAGAGGAAAGGGACGCGACCAAACACGTGGTCCAAATCCAAGGTCCAATGTTAAAAAACCAACAAAAATCCTAAACTTATTTTATTATTATTTATTATTAAATTTTCAAAAAGGACACCCCGTTACTTTTTGACAAAAGAATTTTGGGCCCTTCAATAATACCAAAAGCAACTTTAGACTTCGTCAAATTAAATAGATAAATAAATAATTAATTAATTAATTAATTGTCATTGTTTATAGCAAGTGGATTATCGTATGTGTACCATGCTAGTGCTCTGGTTAATAATAGTGTATTTGGAATGACTTTTTTATGTAAAAAATAATTTAACAAAAATTATAAATTTCGACAACTACTCAAAATGAAATTGGTAAGAAATGAGTTTAGGAAAAAATCAACGATGAGTGGAACACTTATAATCAAAACTTTAAAAAAATAATTTTTAAGTGTTTATTTGTAAATCATCCAAAATTTGCATAATATATAAAATTGGCTAAAATAACCCTCACACTACCCTCTCCTAAATCTCTCCATCTTCACTTCCATTATAATTGTAGCTCATGATCACTAGTGTCTTCCAACTGCCCCTAGGCAAAATACATTCTTCACCCCATTGTCAACCATCACCACCTATCCCTAAAAGTTGTCGACTTCGCTTCACTAGCCGTAGTCAATGGTCAATCGTATATAGTGTTTTAAAAACAAATTCGAACTTATTAACTGGTTCATAATATCTAATAGTTTTTCTAGTACACTTTATTGATAGTTGTCTTTTATGGTAACTCAACATTAATGAACATATTTTAAATGTAGTGTAAAAAAAATATTTTTGAAAAAGTGTAACTGCATTTTATTTAAAAAAATCGTTCAAAAGAAAGTACATTTTGATTTTAATATATCTCTTTGTTGGCATGTAGTCCAAAAGGGCCATAAAGATTTTAGTTAAAAAAAAAAAAAAAAACAATTTTTACTCTAAATTAGAATTAACATGTTATATTAATTTTTACCACAAACTTTTAATCTCATTATTTTAAAAAAGTGTTGCAATTTATACTTTTGGTTCAATTACCCATTAATTCACAAACTAATTTAGTTTTAAAAAAAAAATCTAAAAGCATACCTTGACTCAATCATTTAAATAAGTGTCGAATCACACACAAAATTTAATTTGGTTAATGCATAAATTAAACTTTTGAAGAAAATTTTATGTCTACTACTCTAAGTTGTGGGAAGAATAAAAGTAGAGGAACTTTTACAACAGTTTGAAACTAAAATTAAGAAAAAGAAAAAAATATTAACCACGATAGTATTTAAAAGTAAAACCATTCCAACTATATAAATAGAAAAATCTAGATTTTTAAACTATAATAACTAAAACCCAAGGTTCTTAAAAAATTATTTTCTCAACTTTATTGGTTTGCTTGAATAACCCCTATTGCTTTTATTGTACCAAGTCCAATATTTGACTTTAAAAGCAGGTCATTTAATTGTTTTTGAAAATAACAGTTAACAAATCATATAATTTAAGAATATTTTAATCTCTCCAGTGCACAATTAAAATACTTATCTTATCACCGCAAATAAATTAATTATAAATTGTATTGAATTAATTTTTTTTTAAAGCACAATTTCCAAAATTAACAACTTCATCTCTTAAAATAGAAACCCTTAAAAAGAAATAAAATCGAGGATAAAAATAAGGGGCCTTGACAGAATTAATTGAATGAAGATTTTGTTTCTATTGAAAATTAAATGTCCAGATTCATTGAATCAAATTCTAGAGTAAGAAAACAGTCAATTTTTCCATATCAATTCCATGGCTGTCAGTACTAAATGTCTTCTTGACAGACGAAATTCCGACCAGGTTCAATGAATCTTCCACTTAACTAATTTTTCACTTAAAAGGAAAAACTAATTTCACTTTTTAAAAAAAGTTATTTTTTTAACCTCACAAGATTATGATGCGGTGAATGGTAATGTGCACGGCCATGTATCATGGAAACGGTGAAATGCATTCATTTTTATTTTTATTTATAATTTAGTCCTTAAACTTTTAGATTTTTGTCATTGTATCTATGAATTTTTAAAAATGTATAATAGATCATTAATATCCTATGTAATAACGATTTTGTCTTTCTTTTTTGTTTTTTAGATATTACTTCCAACTTTAAATTTCTTCATTTATGATCTATATTTTACCAATGGTTTAAAAAACCAAACAAAAAAAAGATTAGCTTTAAAAACTTATTTTTGCTTTTGGAATTTGGTTAAGAATTCAACCATTGTATTTAAGAAATATGCAAATTCTTGTAAGGCATGGAGAGAAAATAGAATTAATTCTTAAAAGCAAAAAACGAAAAACGAAATGGTTACCAAATAAAATATAAACTTTCAATTTTGTATCTAATATGTTCTTAAAAAATTTAAAATTGTAAAAAATTAATTGATCTATTAGATATAACTTTAAATCATAGGTTGAATAGAACCTTAAACATTCTATTTCATGTCTAGTAGATCTGTGAATTAAAAAAAAAAAGATGGTTCATTGAATAAATTTTTAATTTTGAAAGTTTAGGTATCGAATAGATGCAAGCACCTTCGTGACTAAAAGTGTCTAGTAGATTTATGCATATTAATTTTGTGTCAACAAATTTATTATATATTTGATATTTCAACTCTTGTTATTTTAGTTGTTGTACTCTCAAAATAAAAATATGTTTGAGTCTAAAAAAATATTTTTGAAAACTGACGATCTCATCTTCACCAAAAAGAAAAATGCAGTTGATATGAATTTTAAAAAATAGAATTTACCCTCATTTTATAGGATAAATGTATTTGGTCATGAGATTTCAAAATATACATTTTTATTTCGAGTTTTTTTAAAAAAAAAAGTTTAAAAGTTCATACAGTTAATTTTTTTATTACGTTTAATTAGAAAAGTAATTCTAATAATACCTGTTTTCTAAAATTATTTTTTAAACTTATTTCCATTTATCATATAATTCTATAAAATATATTTTTTTAATCGCGCCTAAGGTAGTTTAAAAAGAAAAAAGAAAGAAAACAAATGGATGTATAATAAAAGGACATGCGTATGCATATGCATTAGAGGGAGCACCATCCATGGCGCCATAGGCTTCCGTTTCGTCTTTCGAGAAGGCATTGCCTATAAATTCATTCTCTTCTTCGAGCTTCAACCCCGCAGAATCCGAATCAATAGCAGAGAGAGAAACGCCATCGTTTTTCTTCTCTTCAGCTAAACGCAAATCCGTTTAGCCTTTTTCGTTTCTCTCTTGCTTGCTGCTATAAGTTTCCGTTTCGTCTCTCTCTCCTTCTCTCTCAATCGGATCAGAGGAATTCTTCCGGTTTTATTCGTCGGAGTTCTTGTAAGAATCGATTCCCCCTTCTTCTTTTCTTTCTATCTCCGCGCTTTTCGAATCGAATCACGTGGTTATTCTAGCTGGAGTGGATTTTGTGTTCTGTTTTGCCACAGTTTATTTCAATATCGTTTTTTCTGTTTCTATTTCCTTTTTGATTTCATAGCGAGAAGGAACTCGAGTAGTTTTAGAGGGTTTTGTTTTAAACTGAATGAATTTATTGATTGAATGGAGTAACGACTTAATCATTTAGTACAGAGTAAGACGAGAGAGATATAGGGGATTCGCTATTTCACTGCCCTAATTGATTGGTTTTGGGGGAAATTGTTCTTGCAGGATTTGTACAATCATGGTTCTTTGGGTTTTTGGCTATGGATCTCTTGTGTGGAATCCAGGATTCGACTTCGATGAGAAAGTGATAGGTTTCATTAGAGATTATAGGCGTGTATTTGATCTTGGTAAGTTTCTTCCTGAAAACTCCAATTCGTTAATGGCAACAAAAGCTTTCTAATATCACATTTCCCATTACACAGCTTGTATTGACCATAGAGGTACACCTGAAAATCCTGCTAGAACTCTCACGCTAGAACCCAAAGAAGGATCAATTTGCGTAAGTTTCGAGTTTATTCATCGTATGCATTATCTGTAATGGAGAAATTTTGATAAACTTGGCTAATTAGCATCCTTTCTTTCTGTTAGTGGGGTGCTGCATTTTGCATCCGTGGAGGTCCTGAAAGAGAGAGAGAGGCCATGGAGGTATTTCCCTCAAATTTATCTTGATTCACTCGAAACCAGAATTTATTCCCTTACCCGTTTTACCTTTTGCAATGTAGTATTTGGAGAGGAGAGAGTGCGAGTATGATCAAAAGACTATTATGAACTTCTACGAGGTAAGGCTACGGCCATATGCAAGAATTTGCTTCATTATTAGGTGTGTTTCTATTGATCATTTCATTTATTGTTTTCTTATTTTTCGATCGGTTTCCTTTGTTGATTTAGGATGAAGACTCCTTGGAACCCACATTGACAGGAGTAGTAGTGTAAGTATATCAATGGATTCTTTTTTTCTTTCTTAAACATGGCAATTTTGGTCCATATCTTATTTGGGACAAGTTGAACAAGTACATCTCTGTTTTCTTGATCTCATACGTTCATGTTTATGTATGCAGTTTCACATCTACATTTGATAAAGTGCTAAACAAATACTATCTAGGACCTGCTCCATTGGAGCAAATGGCTGGGTAATGACATGTATAACATTGTGTTTTCAATGGTCTTGTTCATTCTACAATGGGTTCATTCTAAATCTCTCATTTTCTGACTTTTCAGCCAAATTGCAACTGCATCTGGTCCATGTGGGAACAATAGAGACTATCTATTCCGGTTAGAGAAGGCCTTGTTTGATATCGGTAACAATTGAGCTCTTTGATTAAAATTGAATTCTGACATGATTGTATCAACTACATTTGAGTTTGATTCGATATTGACCATGTGCGTAACTGATCAGGCCATGAAGACGATATGGTGATTGAGCTTGCTAATGAAGTGAGGAATATCCTTGGGAAGGTTGGGAAGGGGTTGATTTTGAAGGAGAAGAAGAATCTGATTGGACCGATGACCCACCTGCCATTCATGTCCTTCATCTCAGGTGTTCAGGTGCATCAGCTGGCAGAAACTGCCGCTGTGGCCATGGATTCTTAAGCTAACTCGAGAGTTAAGAAGACGAGGCATTTGGATTTGATTGATTGCCACCCTTCTTTTCGTTTCTTTCTTCTGCACTCTCCCATTAAAGCATCCTTCTTCGATTCATTTATGATTTACCTCGCTGTTTCTGATCTGACCCATTAGAGTTCTTCTGTGTTCTTAGAGCTGCATCAACACCTAGCGTTTGACCATATTACAGATTAGAGGTTTTCTCACTTTCCCATGTCCTCCATTAATGAGTTTTCTTCATCATTGGAATTACTTAGCGCATCAGGTTTGAAGGTTATAGTTATGGAGAGTGAGATACTAACAGTGAATGTACACTGTATGTTTATGGATCTTACTTTATCACTTTAATACAAAATCAAGTTACATTTTGTTTCAGTGTTTTATCCGTTGATATTTGGCTTAAGTGGCAAGTATTCGAAGTTTGAAAGGCTACGGAGAAGACTCTAGATTAGAATGTTATATATAACTTAAAATTCCAAACTAATCGTTGTACTTGTATCTATTTAAATCATAAGTTCTAAGTTTTTTAAATGGTTAATGCTTAACTTTCATGTGTGTAACAGACTTGTTTTAGATGTTATCAATGGAATTTTTTTTAATAATAATAAATTTGGGAGCTTTTCATAATGGGGGGAATTTGATACCATTATTAATACAGGATTGTATTTTATACCCAACCCAAACTTTCAATGATTAATTGTTTTAATTGATAAATTTTAAGGTATAAAATCATTGTTTTAATTGATAAATTTTAAGGTATAATTGATACTCTACACTATAAATAACATTTAACTTTTAACTTTTATATAGATTACGAATGATGCCGAAATAAATATAGATCTACTAACATCATATTCATATTCATTTGTTTTTCTCTTTCTCTTTTCAACTCCTAATTTAATTTAAAATTTTTACCAATTGATTGTGAGAATGGAACTCTTTCTCTTCTCAATTTCTAATTTAATTTAAAATTTCTACCAATTGATTGTGAGAAAGTTTCCAAATAAACTTTACCTGCCCCTCAAAAAGTTTGTTTGCACCCAAATATGTCTACCATAGGAGGAGAAAAACATTATTTACCTTACAGAATTTGATTTTATTCTTGTTGGTTACGTAGGGAGTAATTTATTAGCATGTAATTCATTCACAAGGACGTTGATGTTTGGCAAATTAAAGCAAAATGTAGGCTCGTGGGCCGAAGAACTACGTCTTTTCTAAAAAGATTAATAACATGTTGGGGAGAGAATTTGATCCTCTTATCTTCTGGTCTATGTGTATGCCTTATCAATTTTGTTATATGCCTAGCTGGCAACTTCCAACATTTTTAAATCATCAGTATTCATTTAGTAAGCTATAACCTCTTGCGATAGTGAAAAGGTCAAGTCTATTCATAATCTCACATGTTATTAGTTGTATTGAGATGATATTATCCTTATGAAATTCGTTAATTAATTGCAATAAATGAAAGTGTTAGGAATATTTTTAGTTAATTTATAATATTTTAGTTAGATGTTTCATAACTCCTATAAGTTACACGTTATATCAATCTGCCCCTATTTAACTCAATGACTTTTTGTCCCATATTTATGTTACTCTTGTAACAACTGTCCTACCAGCTCTTGTAACAACTATCCTACCAGTTACAATCGTATAAATAGAGGTTAAAGAGAAAATTTATAAATACGCCTTTGCTATCCTCTTTCTCATTCTCTTTCATCTTTTCTCTTGTGTTCTTCTCATACTTATTTTATAGCAGTTATATAATTATTATTGTACATTAAAAAAACACATATACTATAATTTAAACGTGAATTTGATGACTTGACTTTTTTTTTTTTTTGAATAAAAATACATAAATTGTACTTATTTTTATTATAGTTAGAAAGTTATTACATACATAAAACAAAAAGAAACATATACTATAAAAATGTTAATTTTATGATTTGATTTTTTTTGGACAAAAAAAACATAGATTTAGGGTTTAATTTTGAATTTATTGGTAAATCAATATATTCCTAATTAATTTAGCCTCAATTTCACAATAGGACTCCACCAATATGTTCACACTTGATTGGCTATTATAAAGCCCAAATGAAACCTATTTTCTTGCAAGATCCATTCAGATAAGGGAAAACTCCAGAGATTGCTTCGAAGTAAGATCTTTATGTTGACGCTTTCCTGAACCAGGACCGGGGTGAGAGGAATGGGCGCATCATGACATTGTAAGATATCTCGCCCGAATGAATTAGTTGATACTAGAAATGTTAGAAAAAGTGAACGAAAAGAGTAATAAGAAGTGAAAAGGACATACAACCGAGATAAAGTGGTTTATGATTGAATCTAGAGACATTCTTATCATTTGGTCCACGTGATTTGGGCTTCAATTCCAAGCCCAATTCTGTAGCTCGGGCCCAAAACAAAGCGCGAGCCGCGAGGGGAAAGAACTGGGAAAAAAGAAAAAAAGAAAAAGAAAAAAGAAAAGAAAAGAAAGAAAAAACAACTTGATCGAGAAGTAAGGTCGAAGAACAAAAGCCCCAACACCAAAATCCAGCTCTTACATTTTCCGGCAATCCTCCCCTTTCACTCCCTTATTTGAATATCGCTCTAGTTTCTTTGGAATAGATTCTCACCGCCATGGATCTCAACATGGATCTTAATGCTCCTCACTCCATGGGTACCACCATCATCGGCGTCACATACGACGGCGGCGTTGTCCTCGGTGCCGATTCTCGTACCAGCACTGGTAAATTTATCGTATTCACTTTCTAACCCTAATTTCTTAGCTTGCTTATCGTTTTTCCTATGAATATTAGCCCCAAGAGATGTCCGAAATGATTAAATGCAAGTGGAGTAAAGTAGTAAGAATTAGCTTCTCTGTCGACCTTGGTTGTAAATCATTTTGTATCCATCACATTCTGAATTAAGCTTGGCTTTGTTGTTCCGAGTTTCTTTGTGTAGGAGCTGTAGGTGTAATCATTGAAAGACTTCATTTCTCGTGTAGTTTCCCCCCCCCCCCCCTCGGTTGGCATCTAGCGAGAGTAATTGAGTAGATTTCGTCGTTGGTTGGACCTCTTCATGTGATTTTTCTGCATTTTTTTCGACATTGCATGACTGAAATTTAGGCGGGTTTTTCAAGCCTAGCTACTTAAAATAACGAGCTTTAGTAAATACTAATTGACTGTTACAGTGACGGGTTCTGATAATTTATGTAATGTAGTGGAGGGGATGTACGAGCTATTTTCTGTGAAAAATTATGTTCTGGAGGAAAGTGTAACTTAAACAGCTACGGCATTTTAGAATTAATCCCCAAGCAATCTTAAATAGAAAAATAAATCTCAGTTGGTTTGTTTGTATCCACATTTTCCCTCTGTCCAGCTTTCTTATGGTGCATTGATGGACATTGTTTCTTTTATTGTTCTTGTGGTAGGTGTCTATGTGGCTAATCGTGCATCAGACAAGATTACAAAGCTCACCGACAACGTCTATGTTTGTCGGTCTGGCTCGGTATTTCCATTTCTGTTATTTCTCATATTAAACTGTTGAGTCAGATGTTGATGGTGAAAATGAAAATACTTCATTAGTTTTGCTCTACTTTTAATGTTTAGTTCAAGTCTTCTGTTCTCAATTTTTTCCTTCAACTTCTTGTTCTATACTTAGGATGTCAAGAAATCCGTTCAGTTCATGGGTGTTTGCTATTGTTTCACAAATGGTTTGTTTTGTGCCTCTTGCAGGCTGCAGATTCTCAAATTGTCTCCGATTATGTGCGTCACTTCCTTCATCAGCATACGTGAGTGCTTTAGTTATTGGTGATAGTATGTTGCAACTTTTAATTTGTTCATGATAACTTGATCACTTTGAGAAATTTTCTTTTATTGCTTGAATGTTTGTGATGGATTTGGGGAGATTTGGATCTTTTAGCAACTGCATTCTTTTCATCTGTTTCTCAGTGGGGTTCAAAACTTTACAAAATAGTTGGATATTCTTTACTCTATTTCGGTGTTATTGAACCAATTTGACCCATGAATCAATGATTAAGGTGTTGAGGAAAGAAGCATGATAGCTTGATTTTTTCCTTCACTTATTGCAATGACTAGCCACGATTATCTTGTTTGAAATAGTTAAAACCACTTTTGTTATTTTCAGAATAACTCAAAAAATGCTTTTAATAATTCAAAATCAATTTTAATAGTATGAAAATTGCATTTAAACATGTAAGATTAAACATTTGATTGATTTTGAGTGATTAAAGGTATGTTTCAGAGTAATTTTATACATGACAAAAGTGATCTTAACAATTTCTAAATCACTCCCAAACATGCACTATGTTAACTAGCTTCATGAGGAAAATGCCCAGTAAATCACTCCCAAACATGCACTATGTTAACTAGCTTCATGAGGAAAATGCCCAGTGTGTATAAGTCATGCTGTCCTGGTGATTATTGTTATAACACTAGATATGCTTGCTCTGGTGTTAGTACTTGGGAATCATTGAAGATGGTGTTTATGTAGAGCTTCTCTAGATAAATGTACCTGTTTATCTATCCTCTATGAACTATCTGAAGGTTTTCTATTCTTGGTAATTTGTAATATTGTTATTTTTTTTAATCCTAAATTGCAGTTACTACCTATGTTTCATTATTGTCTCGCTGCTGGTATGTCAACCTAAAGATGGTTGTAAATCATTCTGATTGCTGGTTTTAGTTTTGATTAATAATACTTTCTTTGATATGTGAGGAAGCCACTTGAATTCAGATGCAAGTTTTTACCTGTTTAGTTCTTGCTGCTTGTAAATTATCTTTGATGCACAGGATACAGCTTGGCCAGCCTGCGACTGTTAAAGTGGCTGCTAACCTTGTCAGGCTATTAGCATATAACAACAAGGTAGGATCTCATAATAGTTTGTTCAAAGTTACTGCATGCTAAACATGTATACATAGCAATTTTTAATATGAAACAATAACAATTCGTTGAAACAGTGCAAATGCCCCAGTCCTAATATGCTTTAATATCTCTGTCATTACGTTAAATGGGCAGGATATGTTACAAACTGGCCTTATTGTTGGTGGATGGGACAAGTATGAGGGTGGTCGAATCTATGGTATTCCTCTTGGTGGAACAATAATAGAGCAGCCATTTGCTATTGGAGGTACAATATTTTGTGCCCTGTTGATTACAAGTAACGATGTTTGGTAACTTTTTTTTCTTCTGGCATCCTCTTGTTTTCTAGCTTTTTATGATAGGATCTTCTGCTTTATCATCCTTGAATGAATTAGATGTTATTTGATTTATATGATCTAGTTTCTGCTGTCCTTAACTTATAGAGGATTCTCAAGCATGACTTCTATGCAAGAAAATATCCCCCTCTCCCCCTTATCTTCCTTTGGGAATTAGATGTCTGACAAGACATTTGCTGTTACAATCCTTTGTGATGCTCGCAAGTATGACCATTACCTGGTTCCTCTTATTATTTGTTAGGATCTGGCTCCAGTTACTTGTATGGGTTTTTTGATCAAGCATGGAGAGAAGGAATGACCAGGGAAGAAGCTGAGGTATTTCTACTACTCTTATTTGCGAATTAAGCATTCTGCATTATTATATGCTTTGTGCTTGCTGACTCAATATATATACTTTTATGGATACTTTTGGGCTCCAACCATTTCCAAATATGAGTATCTCCCTGTTCTGCATTCCACATTTACTTGTAAGAGGCATATTTTCTCTTAGTTACTTGGGGTGAGTTTGGGATGACTTCTAAGATTTTTTTAAGTGAAATTCTTTGTACACGTTTGGGAGTAATTTTGAAATAGTCATTTGGAAGTAATTTTGAAATAGTCATTATCACTACTGTTATGTTCAAAATCATTTCAAAATATGTTCTAATTATTTAAAATCGATAATAATTACATGAATTTAGCATTTAAAAGTAAAAATGCAAACGTTAAATTGATTTTGAATGATAAAATACATGTTTCAAAGTGATTCTAAACATGACAAAAGTGATATTAACAATTTCAAAATCACTCCAAAACATGACAAATTGGATTCTAATAATTTTTAAATCACTCCATGCATGTTTTGGAGTGCTCTTGAAATTGTTAAAATCAGTTGTCATACTCAGAATTACCCTGCAATACATCTCTAAACACTCAAAATCAAATCAATTCAATGCTTAATTTTATACCATTTTTCATATTATTAAAATTGCTTTTGAATGATTAAAAGTATTTTTTGAGTGATTTTGAAAATTATAAAAGTAATTTGACCCTTTCAAAATCGCTCCCAAATGTACCTTTAAGAACCTTAGGAAAAGCACTTTTAGATGCATTTTTCATACTATTAAAAGTGATTTTGAATGGTTAAAAGTATTTTTTGAATGATTTTAAAAATGACAAAAGTGATTTTACCCAATTCAAAGTCACTCCCATAGATCCTTCAAGAAAGCACTTATTAAGATGGGGTTTGCTAATTGCAACCTTTAGGCATGAACTTCGCTGACGAGATTTCTTCTCTCTGATTTATGCTATTATTTGCAGCAATTGGTGGTTAAGGCCGTTTCTCTTGCCATTGCCCGAGATGGTGCTAGTGGTGGTGTTGTCCGTACTGTTACCGTAAGATAATGTCTTTTTATCACATAAACTATTACTTTAAAACATGTCCAATCTTCTGTTCTCATAGTTGAAAACCGTCGCATGAACTCGGGCATTTTTGCAGATAAATTCCAATGGAGTGACAAGAAAATTCTATCCTGGCGATCAGCTACCGCTCTGGCACGAGGAATTAGAGCCTAAAAATTCGTTACTGGATGTGCTTAATGCTTCTAGCCCCGAACCGATGAACATATAGAACTAATGCAAGGATCTTTGCCAAAAGTTCTTCTGGTAGTTGTTATCTGGTTAGGCTATTCTACTTTTCTGGAAACAAGAGAAAAGAAAAAGAAAGGAAAAGAAGACTGCTTAATTGCATTTGTTCTCCTCACTTAGTACCTCTTTGTAAACCTTATTATTTTTTATTTTGCATGAATTTTCAATGTACCATGTTTGAATTTAGTCCTGATATATGACACTTGCTTATTCCTGGTGGCATATGAAAAGATTGTAACATTGTTCTTGTGATTAATCTTATGACAAGGTCTGCCAGGTTGTTTCATAAGATTAGTCCAGGTGTGCGTAAGTTTAGCTTGGACATTCACAAATATTCCAAAAAGAAAAAAAAACAAAAAACTGGTATTACCCACTGGTTGTTAATAATGTTGTTATGATTGATTTTGGGATTGTTTGTTAGGGGTGGTTTTTGGTAAATTTGATATTTTGAGTCAGGTGGTTTTTGGCAAATATGATATTTTGAGTTTAAGTATATGAATCGGTTGGTTTAAGTCTAATTTATATTTCTTTCTTTTTTGTTTCTAATTTTTGTAAATTTCAATTCTAGTTTTTAAGAAAATTAACCATTTCTATCATTATTTACCACAAGTTAACAACATAATCTATATGAGCTTTTTAGCTTTTTAACATTGTGCGTGTTAGAAAAATTCACACATGTCGAAAGTATTAGGTTATTATTTTATGACATTATTTCTTCACGCCGTGAGTTCCATTACTAAACTCCCAATGTTTTCTAAAATTGCTGAAATGCACGAAATTCATTGTAAACTTGTGTGTTCTTTCTATTATTGGATCAAAAGCTATGGATGAATCATTTATAGACACTAATTGGGAGAAGTTCTAAATTCATAGTTGTTTTAGAAAAAGTATATCATTAGGACTAAATTGTTTTAGACAAACTCCAAACTATACTTAGAGTTTAGGGAACAAAAGAGTTTTTTTTAATCTAATTTCATGCTTACATCATCATTTTATCATAAATGATAAACAAAAGTTTAAATGATATTTTAGTATGTATTTTTAGTTTTAGCTTATTTTAATCTCTATACTTTTAATATATTCATTTTGTACTTTTAATTTTGTTTTATTATATTTTTAAGTTTAGTCCATTTATTTTTATTTTTGTTTCATTTAGGAATGATAGTAATAATATTCTTTTAAGTTAAGTATTAACACGAGTACGAGAAAAAAAAAAAAAATATGAAGGCGTGACACCAAAATGCACCAAAATGAAGGTTATTTTTGTCCATTTACCCTCTGCTTACACTTGATCGGTAGCCCTTCTCGCTGTAAAAGATGAGTTCGACGACGCTGTCGCCGTCGCCGACGCCGGTGAGGGTTGCCGTTTCTCCGCCCCTCGAGTCACTCCCCCGCATTTTCGTCTATGGAAGCCTCTTAGCCGATGAGGTCGTAAAGTTTCTTTTCGGCCGCGTTCCCAATCGTTCCCTGCTGTTCTCGATGGCTAGTCAGTCTGCTTTTATGAACTCTTTTTCTATCTGTATTCGCCTAACTGCTTCGTCTAGATTGAGAATGAAAACGAATGGAACAACCTTTTTTTTTTTTTTTTCTTTTTCTTTTTTTTTAACCTATTTGGTTTCGCAACATCTTAGAGTAATGAATCGATATCTAAACTAGTATGGAGAGCGAGTCGGGCCTTCTACTTATGATTGTTCATTTGCTGACCATTTACGGATTCATAAATTCGAATTTGTTGTAAAATTTTTGTTGTTTTGGATTTGCAGCCAGAGATTTAGCATTAGAGGACGAGTGTATCCAGCTATTTTGCCCGTAGAGAATAAAAGAGTTACCGGAAGGGTAATCAGAATCATCTTTTTGAAGCTCTGGAGTCTGGAATTGATTTGTTTGTTTTCTCCTCCTTTCATGGAATTTTCTCACTCTCTAAAATGTTGTTCTGATTGATTGATTGATTTTTTTTTTTTTTTTTTTTTCCTGTTTTGGCTTAACAATTTTAATTGGTGAGTCCAGCAATGCCACCATGGCATGAACTCATGACCTCTTAGCTAGGGTGTCTGTGGGTTGGGTTGGGTTGACGGACTTTCTAGACTCAATCCAATTGTTTGGGTCGTATATTTCTTCAACCCAAATAACCTGTTAAAAAAGGAACCAAACCCAAATGTTTAATGGTTGGGTTCAGTTGGTACGGTAACTCGGGTCACTTATTTAAATTTTTGTTTTTAAAAAGATGTAAAATGTTAATATGTAAAAAAATTTAATTATTTTCATATATTGATTAGAATTAGCCCCTCAATTTTAATTTATATTATGAACATTTTCTTTGCAAAGTACAAAAAAAATTATTTTGAGGAGTTGTTGGAAAAAAATTATCCCAAAAAACACCATAGATTGCACCATTGGCAACGGCGCTTTTGAGTGCCCGGACCTCCCCCGGGAATGATTTGGAAGATCCAAAACACGGCACACTTTCTATACTTACACGAGAGAGAGAGGATTCTCTCCTCCGGATGTAATGATCCCAGTTTAGCCCTTAAAATAAATAAAACTAAAATATATATATGTATCTATAATTTTACCATAAGTAAGAAAATATACATTTTAAAATTAATAATAAATTCGGGTTGGTTCGAGTTATTTTAATTAACCCATGAATCAACCCAACCCATAACATTTCATTTATTTCAACCCAACTCAACCCAAACCGTACAGGTTAGGTTGGATTGACTGGGTTTTTCGAGTCATCGAGTTTTTTAAACATCCACATTCTTAGTTATTTTTTAAGACTATGTCTCCTTCTTTACCACTAGGCCAACCCGTGATAGTTGATTTAAGACTTTGTTTCGAGTTAGAATCATGGTTGCAATAATTCAAATTGCAACTATTCGTTTAAATTCTATAAATTTGACATCATTGGGTGATTTTTGGCTAAATTATAAAAAATGTCATTGAACCTTGTACCCTATGCTAAAAATACCTATGAAATTTTAAAAGTTAAAAAATACCCTTAAACTTTAAAAAAGAGTTA
Source organism: Citrullus colocynthis (assembly GCA_031780015.1). Lineage (NCBI taxonomy): Eukaryota > Viridiplantae > Streptophyta > Magnoliopsida > Cucurbitales > Cucurbitaceae > Citrullus > Citrullus colocynthis. The sequence continues at coordinate 280,622 of QLSR01000479.1, read as the reverse complement.
AAAAATATCATTCTCATTAGTTTTGTATGGAAACCGTTAGTATTTTGTTTTAAAAGATACCCCTTAGCTTTTCAAAGTATCTAATATACCCTTAAACTTAAAAAAGTTCAAAAATCCCTTTACTGTAAGTATATGATTAGATATCGTTAATATCTCGTAGCAAAAATAGCTCTAAAATTAGGAAAAAATGTTAAAAAATGCTTTATTATAGAGATTAATTTGTTTGAAATTTTATTGAGTTTGAAATGAACCAATCTTAAAAATATATACTCATTTTGTTTTCCATAGAGTTGCTTTGATTTTTTTCCTATTTGGCTCATTATTACACAAATTTTCTCAACAACCAAAATAATAACTTAAACTTTAAGTTAAAACACAAAATCCCAAAATCAAAATTTCTCCTTAAAACATTCCAAAATGATAGATAGCTAGATAAGAAAAACGCATTTGACTATTAACATACACTCAACTACTAATGTACAACTTTGTTAAAATAGTTAAGTCGTACGATCTCTTGATCCTTCCATTATTCTTTTTCTTCTTGTTATAGTCTATATTCCTTAACTGAAGCAAGGAGTTTTATTTACTTATACAGTTAATAAAAAGGGGAGTAAGAGGGTATTGAAGAAGAGAAGGGAGAAAAAAAAGGGGAAAATAGAGTACTTATTTTTTTGAGATAAACAAATGTCCAACAAATAATAAAAATAAAAAGGGGAGTAAGAGGCTATTGAAGGAGAGAGAAGAGAAAAAAAGGGAAAAATAGTGAAGGCAGAGGGTATTAACAGTTTGTATTAATATAGTAACAGAAAAGAGTTTTAAGGTATTTTTGAAATATTTTTGACACAAAGGTTCCAACCAAAACTGCCGGTAAGAGCATTTTTGAACTGTTTTTGAAGTTTAAAGGTAGTTTAGAAAGTTTTTGAAAGTTAAAGTACGAAGTTTAGCATAGATTTTGTCTATCAAATCATGTTGCAAACCATCTCACTGTCCAATATAATCAAGCATTCTTTTGTTTGGAGGATTTGGAAGACGTTTACATTTTTCATTACTTGCTTTTGTATGGTAAAACATGGGCATGGAGTATGACGAACTTTTATCCCCTTTCACGCGGAAATGTTAATGTTATGCTCATTGGCAGGTTCTCCTCTTGAACAACCTGCATTTAAAACTCTATATTTTGGATGCATTTGGAGATGTTGAATATAAAAAATGCACTGTTGATATTTCCTCGGTGGTAAGTATTGGATAACCATTTACTTCTTATTTCTTAACTGCTCTTTTTGTGTACGAAAATCTAACTTGTCTTTAACTATGGATAGTCACTTAGAAGGTAACAAAGATAATTGGATATGCATCATTCACTTCTGAAATTTCTTCGAGGGTTGTTTATGTACAAGTCTATTAGAATACTGATGCGTAATTCAGAAGTCATCTTTGATAGTTAAACGTTGGATTTGATGTATGATTGTCAGGTGATATCCTTTAACGTTTGTGACCCCTTTTTCAGTAATTCTACTAATCTTTGATACATAATTCTGTTGATAACACATTCGTTTTCTTCTCAGAATGGTTCCAAGAAATTATCATCTTATGTGGAGACTGGTACCGATCCCAACTTGTGTGGAGACTGGAATTTCGAGGTAATACATCTTGTCTTTAGTCCTTTGGTCCTCATTAAGGTGTGGTATAAAATTTAGGCTAAATACACCAAATCATCCCTAACCTTTTAGGCAACTTTCGATTTGGTTCTAGTATCATAAAATTTTGAAATTTACCCTTAAGTGTATAAATAAATTTTTTATTACGACCTAAAAAGATTCATTGAAATCTATTAACAAAAAGCTTGTGTTGAATTAATATATTTTCTAAACATATCTGGACATGCTAGATTGAAAAGGCGACTTTTGTTGATGGGTGAGTTATATTTTTAGGATAAACGAGTTGGCTTCCATATGTCAAATAGCATTGGAGTGACATGTCTATTTGTTTACCATTTGTTTGAATAAGTTAAATGAAACAGTAGTTTTATGGTAAATTAACCTCTCAACTAACTGTAGCAATTGTTTTTCAACAAAGGACCTTAAATCAAGAATTTTAAAAGATTAAATGATGACAATTATTCTAACTCCTAATTTTGGTTGAAGTTCCTTTATCGTAGACTTGTTTTTGTTTAGAATTAGATCAATTACAACACTATTGTTACATATAAATCGATGCTTTTTGGTTCAAAACTCTGGTTTGCTCTTCTAATTGATTGCCTTCTACCACATGAAACAAGGAATGGAAACGGTTGCATATGCGTCACTTTGTAAAGATGACAACCAGATTTATGGAGGAGTTCCGTGGGCCTCATTCAATGTCAAGAGTGGAAATTTATGAATCATTCTTCCATTAAGGAGGTGATACCCCTTTCACGCGTTAGTATCATATATATATATATATATATATATATATATATATTATATACACACTTTTTCTTTTTTTTTTTGTAAGAAATTGAGCTTTCCTTGAGAAAAAAAAATGAAAGAAAGAGGCATTAAAAAAAAAAAAAAAAAACTAACTACAGACTGACTTTCAATTTCTTCTCTACTTTATTGACTTTAGTACCTAAATTAATTTTAGTCATTGAATTCTAAAATGTTTTATTGTGTCAATGGAGAATTTTGAATAGATATTCAAGTATGAGATTTGAAATTAAAAATAAACGGATTGCTATTACGTAAGAAGTGACAATATATTGGTTTTCTCATTTTAATTTTTTTTTCCTTAAATATATTTATTGCATGATTCTAAACTAAGTGTGTAGGTTACCTTTGGGAAGGGAATCTTGCATCGGTATGGTGAGTAGTCTAGTAAATTTTGAAAACATAAGCTAGTACTTAGATCGAGTTGGTGTAGGAACGAGCTAGAGTGATATTGCATACTTTGGGGAAAGCATGGTTGTCAGGCATTGTCCTGCTATTTTTTATCATCCAACATGGTAGTCAGCAAAACATGCTTTGGTAGCGTTTACGTTCAGTTCCAATACATGGCCTAGTTGTGCATCAAGGTCACCAAGGCCATCACCTCGACATGTTCAAGTTGGAGCTCAAACACATTTACTTTAGCATTTGGTCCACACAATTAGGGTTGGCAACAAGGCAGGACGGGGACGAGAAGGATTCCCTATCCCCATCCCCATGGGATTTCTTTAAAAAAAGGTTGCACAACAGTGAGCACATCGGAAGGAATTAAATTTTTTTTTTCTTTCCATATAAATATTTATATTTAATAGATAATTTGTTAATATATTATATTTATAATTTAAAATTTATATAATATATATTTTTAAAATGCATTAAAAACTAAACTAAATGGAACATCTAACCCTACAAAAAAAAAAAAGAAAAAAACCCACACAACCAATGAAGACACAAGATTGATGTGACCGACCAATCCCCAATTACCCATCGTCAATTGCAACAAGTACTTGCAAAAGCCAAGAATTGACCCACGATGTAGACCTCATGAATTGAGAGTTGAGGATGCTCTGTTCCAAGAATTGGATGATTCTTACATACCTTTTGAAAACATCCTCGTGAGTCCCTCCAATATTTTCTAGGATTGGACTCTTTTTTACCCATAATTCATACGTAACTTTAGCATAATTGCTGCCTCTTTGACTCAATGTAGTAGAAAGGGGAAGTTTTGTTGGTGTAATACAAAATAAGACATTAAGTGTTCCGTCCCAGTTCTTGCATTATTAGATTTTAACCAAACCTTTGAAGTGGCTGTGGGTGCCTCGGAAGCAAGGGTGAGACCTGTTTTATCTCAACAAAACCATCCTAATGAATACTTTAGTGAAAAGCTAAGCTCACCAAAAAATGGAGCACTTATTTATTATTTAAGGCTTTAAAGCAACGGGAACATTCCCTTTGGAATTTATGCCTCTACACGAATCACTTTTCTCTTATTATTTTACAACAAAAAAAAAAAGAAAAGAAAAAGAAACCCACCATCAGTAGTATGTATGCTAGGTGGATAAGTTTCATCCAAAAGTTCGATTTTTAGTCAAACATAAGTTTGCAACAATGAACCAGATGACAAATGCACTTGGGTGAAAACACTCCCTATTTAATCTCTTTCCAACGCTCTCTTTTGGCGTAAAGAAACATCTTTTGTACTTCTTATAAAATGGGACCCTTGTTCTATATTTTTGGATAATTTCATTCCGTTCCTTTGAAAACATACCCACTTTGTATAAAAATGATCCTGATTTTCATGAGATGTGATTGAGCTGTTGTCATAATGTAAATCTGAATGACTTTCACTTTGTTAATGACTATCTTTTCAAAGGTTAGTATGTTATATATACCGCATACTTCTTTATATGGATTTCTTATTAAGGACTTACATGTTGGTTGTTAGTAGTGCACTTTGGCAAGGATATGATCTGTTTCAACATTATATTTTTGGCTTCTAATAGAGAAAGATGTTCACAACTTTGTTTAGTGATGTTCTGTTTGTCAAACCTGTAAACTGTAAAGGGTAGACTCACAACTTCAACCGATATTCCCCTGGAAAACCTTTTTATGGACATTATCCTTGGGTTACCAAGAACTCAACGTGGATTTGATTCAATTTTAATGGTTGTAGATCATTTCAGTAAGATGCCCATTTCTTACCTTGTCGAAGGACTTCTGATGTTGGCATTGCTGATCTATTTTGTAAGTAAATTGTTTGTCTTCATGGTGTTCCTAAGATGACTAATTTGGATCCGGATGTTAAGTTTCTTAGTCATTTTGAAGAACACTTTAGAGGAAGTTTGATACCAAACTTTGCTGAAGTGTACCACAAATCACACTCAAACCGGCATAGATGGAAGTTACCACACCTTTGGGGATTTATTTTGATGCCTTTGTTGTGGCATAAGAAGCACAAACACTTTAGTTTGATTAACATTTGCATGTCTAGCACGTGTCAGACATCTAAACATTCTGGCATTTATTGGACTTGTATTAGACACTTGTTGGTGCAATAGATTTGTTAGGCACAAGTTGAACAAAGTAAAAATAGGTCTAATATTTGTTAGACATGCATCAAACACTTGTTAAGTATACTAAATAGGCACATATATTGCAGAAATAATAAAGTTTGAGAACGAAATACATTAAATTAACTTATAAACTTATAAATGCAAAAACTCATTTACTTTGAATTTTCTTGTATACAAATAATATATATTTTTAAAGAATATTATTTGAATAAACATATGTTTATTGTGTTTGTCTTAAATTTTTAGAAAATGACGTATTGTAGTTTTTGTAGTTGTATCTGTGCTTTCTTGGGTTGTGTCAAACCTAAATAATGGGACTTTGCCTCGCTTCAAACAGAGTTTACATTTTTTACTCACATGATGAATCGGTCCATACGGAGGTTGAACTGTCCACAAGTTTCAAGATTTCCTCCACATTCAACTTTTCTGATCTCTCTGATTATCACCCCTCAGATGACTTTCACTTAGCTTCATAAAACTCAAGGATGAGTTCTTTTGTTGTGGAAAGGAATTGATGTGGTTTGTTTTGGTTTTCTTTGTGCAATTCGTTGTTGTATTCAGTTACTTTTCTTTTAACATAGGTTATTTGTTTTAGTTATCTTTTGGGGATAGTTTTAAGTTTGTTTGTAGTTGTATTCCTCGGTTCTATATATTTGTAGCCCTTAAAGTTGTCCAAACAGAACACTTCCACACAAATCATCTTATCCTGTATTCGACCTTTTTCTTTCTTTTATTTTCGTGACTTGTTTTATTTCCTTTTGCAGCGGTTGCCAAAACGGTTCCTCAACCCTCTGAGGCGTGCCTTACCAATCTCAAGCTACACCAATAGAATTTCTCGGACAACATTCGAAGGCAATTCTTGTGCCTAATAACCTTGTCCAGACGAAGCTGGTCCCTCCACCAGTTCATTGCACATTTGACTTGGTTGAGGCTCCAGCTTGCTGCACACCTGACGCATCGCCAGCTTGTCGCTCTTTAGACCTACCACCAACTCATAGCTCGCCTGTCCGCAGTCAAGTTAGTTGTTCGCCTGAGCTACTGCCAATTGGTCGTTCTCAAACTCCTCAACCTACTAAACCTAAAGGTATGCTCGGACATTGATGTTTTTTGTTATTTTATGAGCTAATGAATTTTTCCTTTATGCAGACATGGCCAGAGCTTGACGAATCATCCATCTCGTCCATAACGATGTGCAACACGAGGGGGTTGTTGGGACTAAGATGGCCACAACAGGTTTTCAGCAGGTTGAGCTTGTGGGTACTTCTAGCAAGCGAAGAAGGTCGACTCTATGCCATGCAGCTAGTTTGGCAAACGCCCGATTGGAGCAGTTGCCCGTAGCCCCCTTTGTTTTAAATCGAGAGTCCTCGAGGGAGGATCGTGCCAAGGTAAAGGTGACCGGCCAGGGAATTGCAACAACATGCAATCAATTGTGAATGAGAATCCTGCGCGTGAGTTGGTCGGTAACTGCTATGTTGGAATTGCGGATTACTTCGCTAGGCGACGAGAGCTAAATTCATCCAAAGACCCTTTTACCTTACTTCACCAAGCTACCCATGATGCAACTCATGTAAGTAGCTGAAGTGTCTTTTTACGTTGAGGTGTTTGGGGCAAGGAGTAGAGTTTTTTAGTCGTGGGACACGCAGTAGTACAAGGTTTCATTAAGTCATTGAATTGATGTTACTAAGTCGTGGGGACACAATGGGTTGAAGAACTCATTGGGCCAACAAAGAGTGGAGTTATTAACTCCACTCCTCCGCACCCAACTCCTACCCCAAAGTTAGTATTTTGTTTTTAATACTAACATGTTAGGCTTATCTTTAGGGAATAACTGAAGTCATTCACTCAGCCCATGTCTTCCGAGCTGAACTTCATGAGAGGCACAAGAGGGAAGAGAGCTTGGTAAACCAACTTAGTGAAGTTGTCAACCAAGCTGCCTCTGCCTTGGGGCAGGCGTAGGCTGCCAAGTTGATGGACGAGGCAACGAAGGCTAAGTCTGAGCTCATGGATGTGAGGAAGGAGCTTGAGAAGGCGAGAGCCCTCTTGCGAGTTAAGGAGGAGGCTCTAAAGGTTGAGTAGGAGGCCACGAGTTATGAGCAAAAGGCGCGCGTCAAAGCTGAGATTGAGCTGAGGTCAACTCGAGAAGCTAGACAACCCGCACTTCTTAGAGGATGCTTTCAAGGACATGGAAGCCTTCAACGAGTTTGAGAGGAAGGTTTAAGAAGAGGGCTTGGAGTTTGCCCTCATTCGTGTCGAGGCCCAGTTCCCTGAGTTCTATAGGAGGAAGATCGTTGATGCCTTCAAACGGTCTTGGTTGCCGTTGACAGACGCACATGAAAACCACTTCAAGCACTTAATTTCTCAAGGGATCCCTCCCCATGAGGCTATGGATCAAGTGACAGCTTGCACTCCCCCTTGCTCTTGAGGGTCGACGTATCTCCTCTGCCTTCACTTCTATTCCTATGTTTTCTTTTGGTGTATGCACCTAACCTGTAATGTATCTTTAACAAATTTAGGTGCACAGACTCTGTGCATTGTAATTTCTTCTTTGTAACTACTGAACTTGACTTTTGTAACTACTCAACTTGACTTTCCTTTAGGTCTATTTTCTTTTCATTTAAATTGCTTCTTTTGCTTCTTCTTATCTGATATGAGTTGTAGACACCTCGTTTCTATTATGAGGCAAGTTGTTTTCTTTTGATAAGGTCCTTTGTGGACGAACCCTGTTCGATTATTCATGTTGGGGATCGTTGGAGGTTGAAACTGAGCCTACATGGATGGTCGAGATTTCCCCGGTGTAGAAACTCTTTGATGATCTAGAGTTCGTAACGATAATACAAAATGACTTTTGTAATTGGTTGTTTTGATGTAAACTTTTTCCACAGATGATGCACATTGTTTAGCAAATAGGTTGACCAGGTTGTTCGATAAGTCACGAATGATTATTTTAGAATTAATCGAAGGAAACGCATGGATTTACACTTACAAACCTTGAGAGTTGTATTAATTTAAACCCTAAATTATCGATCGTATCAATTTAAACCTTGAACTTTCGTAAGTATACATCTTTCAATACGTGCTATTTAGATAAGCACCGACTTAAACTTTCACAAGCTAATTATTTTAATGCATGTTTAGGAGTGATTTAAAATTGTCAAAATCACTTTTGTCATATTCAAAATCACTCCATACCATGTCTTTAACATTTAGACTGACATAAAATGTTGACGTTATGTCTCTTGATTTATGGAGGACGCAAGTAAATATTTAGCCTCTTCAAATATTTTCTTATAGTATACTAATGATGCACCTATATATTATTTACCCACTTTATATTTAAACTAATTTTTTATTTCACAACCTTAATACAAGCAATTAAGAATGTAAATATTTATTTTAATAAATGATATATCTAGTTGACAATATTTATTTTAATTATATAATGCAAATGAAGATTAATATATATATATGTAAAATTAAAAAAAAAAAAGATAAAAATGTAAAATGGGGATGCGCTCAACTTGGGAATGTGGAAAACTAAAGTTGCAGGAGGGCATCCAAAACTCTTGAGATGCCTTCCGTAAGAGTATCATAGGATATTCGAGAATCTCTAAATGCCAAAGCATCTTACAATACCACAAAACAAACACAGTAATTCAAATGTCCATCCTGTGAAAATATAGGGTGTTTGCAAAACAAATGATCCCTTATAGTAAATGTTATGGATAAATTTAGTATATTCCCTATGTAATTGATATGCATAATATTTCGTATAATCATTTGACTAATATACACAATATTAGAGCACATCAAATACACATCTAATATACTTGTTGTTGTACAAATTAAAAAATAATAATAATAATAATAATAATAATAAGAGATCAAATTTTAATTTCTTTTTGCTATATATGCAAATTTAAAAAATCATAGCTAATGTTTTTTTTTTAATTACGATTACCAAATAAATAAAGAATAAATAAATAAAATATTCCAAACCCACTTATTTACACGCAACATTTTTCTTTTTTTTTTTGACAAGATCATCATCTCTGATCTTTAAATTATTAGCTTGCCATACCACATTTAATTATTTCATATTAAAAAAAATGGCATTCTCTCTCTCTTCTTTGTTTTCTGAGTTCAAAATTAAAATTAAAGTCATGTTAATCTCTAACTCCTTTGGATTAGGATTACAGCATATGAGTTATCCTTTATAAAGTGAACCTTATGTTGGTAGTTTTTTTTAGTTAAATATTGTTAGGAATGACCCATATATACTAAGACCGATGACTTCTAAGAGAGTCATGTGAGGAGTTTCTATCTTCCATTTGTCCCACAGTGAAGAATTAAGAATTGACTAGAAATTATAAATAGGGAAACACCTATTATAATTTGCAAAAGTGAAATGAGTATGAATAAAGGACCTTTCTCCACTTGGGAGAACTGAGTTGGTTTGAGGTGTTCATGTATTTAGACAAAAGGAAATAGATTTACATTTTTTTTTTAATTTTAAACCATTAAAGCTTTAATTATTTGTTTTAAAATTAAAAAAAAAAATGTTTGCCTTCATCTTCTTCAAAAGGTTAGAGAGCACCAAATTAAAAAAAAAAAAAAAATTTCTTGATATGTTTCTCTGCGATTATGGGCAATTTTTCTCTCATTTTTTTTCCAACTTTTCATTCGACAAGTGCACCTCGAGTAATTAACAAAAAAACGATTTGCACTCTAGATTGTCGAATTTACTTTCAAGGCAGTGGTTTTTTATGACACAACAAATTTATTTCGGAACTGACTACGAATAACAAGTTGTTGTTTATAATTATTATTATTTAAAACAATACAAAGATAAGGTAAAAATGGATTCCAAATTCCAACTAGATTGATCTTCTTTGTACTCTTAGATAATTTTCTATTGTAAATCATGATATGAGGCTTCGATGGATCAACTTTTTTTTACACAATTCGATTATGATTCAACACTTAAATCAAGTTGAACCAAAGTGAATCCGTTACACCTAGTTTTGTGTCCATCTTTAGCATTGGATAATAAGGAATATATCCTCAAACCTAACCCCCAATCTCCCATGCTACCTTTCTAGTGCATAGATTCTTCCTTTCTAGTTGACCTTTGAATTTAAGAAAATTAACTTTTGGAAAAGAAAAAGGGTTAAATTCTAAAACGTAGGCTAAAATTTTACCACTTATCCTTTCAAAAGTAGTAACAATATCACTTAAACTTTAACAATATTACAAAAATACCAGAGTAGAAATTCTTTAAAATTATGGATGAAAATTTATGAAAATTGACGTATGAAATTGTGTGGTAGTAAAATTGAAAGAAAATTTAGTCTCTGAACTTTTAGAATGTAACAATTTAGTTTTGTACTCTCAAATTTGCAACAATTTGGTCCATAATATATATTTTATTTATCAAAGTTAGATTTTAATTTTTATTATTTTATGATGTAGACTTTGTATTTTATATAAATGTTGAGTCTCTAATTAGTTCATCAATTTATTTATGCAAAAAAATTCCATGAAATCTTAACACTAATTTCTACAATAGAGACTAAATTGTTATAAATTTTAAAGTACAAGGACTACATTGTTATATAGTAAAATTTACTATATTAATTTAAGGACTAAATTATTATTTTTATAAAAATTTAGGGACAAATTAATTTTCAACCTATATTTCATGATAGTTTTGAAATATCTTCGAAATATCCTAAATTATAACAAATACCTATAATTTGTATTTTGTTAAAAAATACTACTTTGCTAAATATTTCAAAACAATTCATTAAAATAATGCTTTTTATGTACCATATCCTTCAGCGATAAAAATTTTCAAATATTTGATTCAAATAATTTTCCAATAATTCTGGTGGAATCTTATCGTCGCTGTGAACGATGAGTTCGATGGCGCCGTCGCCTGTGGTGGTTTCCGCTTCTCATTCCGATCAATCACACAGTCTTCACAACGTTTTCGTCTATGGGAGCCTCTTAGCCGATGACATCGTTCGTGTTCTTCTGAAGCGCATTCCTCAATCGTCTTCTGCTGTTCTCCCTGGCTAGTCAGTCTGTTCTTACGAACTCTTTTTCTATCTATTTTGCGTATTTTCTCCGTCTAAATTGAGGATGAAGACGAATGGAACAAATTTCTGTACCAATTTGGTTTCGTAACTTCTTAGGCTAATGAATCGTGATGTTTATCGAGTACACAATCGATATCTAAACTAGTCTGGAGAATGAGTCTGTCAATTTGCTTTTGATTATTCATCTGCTGATCATTTAGGGATTCATATGCGAATTTTGTTGTGAAAGATTGGTTGTTTTGAATCTGCAGTCAGAGATTTAGCGTTAGAGGACGAGTGTATCCAGCTATTTTGCCTGTTGAGAATAAGAGAGTTACCGGAAAGGTAAACGAGACCTACATTCTTATCTTTGAAGCTCTGGATTTGATTTTTCTTGGCTTCTTTCTCTTTCATTGAATTTTTCTCTCCATGACAGAGATTCCTGAGATGTTCTAATGGAATTCTCTGATTATTTATATTCCTCTCCCGTTTTGGCTTTAACAATTTAAGTGCAGCAGTGTCATATAGTTGAAAAATGATTAAGACTTTGTTTTGAGGTGGAGTACAACATCATAAAAAGTTCAACTGCAAAACTCTTCCATTAAATTCTCTAAATTTGAGGTCATTGTTAGATTTATTTCAAAACAAATCATGTTGCTAACCATTTCTTCTTCCGTTATGAGTAAACATTCTTATGCTTGTGGGATGTCAAAGACTTTTTTGCTTTCCTGTGTAATCTAAGCATGGGCATGGATATGATAAATTTATTGGAAAAAACTTCTATGGCAGGAATAAGTGGAAATTAATGGAGAAATTAAAAAGAATTTATGTGGAAAACTCCTGACGAGAAAAATTACGACGCACCCAAAATGAATCTACTATGTGAAAATTATTACAATTACACAAAATAATTCTCTCATCGATCTCAATTACAAGAGTACTCTCTCGAATCTTTTGTACTACTCACTCCCTTTAATCCAATTAAAAGGTGAATTTAACAAGAGTTGGCACATCCAAGCATAAAGTATTTTCAATCGAGACAATTTGAGGCCAAAGACATGTGCTCATTTCATTTAACCCTTTTTTATGAGGAACCTTTTTTACGAGGAACAACCACTCTTCTAATATTTTACTAGAACAAACAAAATTTTCATCCCCTTTTCACAAGGAATAATTTTGTTCATTGGCAGGTTCTCTTTGGCATCACGAATCCAGAACTGGATATTTTGGATATATTTGAAGATGTTGAATATGAAAAAAGCGTTGTTGAGGTTTCCTTGGTGGTAAGTACTGGAAATCATTTTGCCTATGGATAGTGATTTAAATGGTAAATTAGGATAATTGGATATGCATTGCCTGGTGGTTTGAACTCCTTGCTTGTGATTTGATAATAGACTTTTCACTTGTGAAATTTCCTCGAGGGTCGGTTTTATTTATTTATTTTATTTTATTTTATTTTATTTAAATTTAGCTAATAATTATTCAAACATTTACTTAAAAAAATCAAAACCCTTAAAAGGAATAAAAAAACAAGCACAATCTGAAAAAACCAAAACCAAATGGTTATTAAACAAGTCCTAAATAGTAAATTTGTTTAATGTTTTGTAACATTTTAAAAATTATTCTACTAATCTTTGTCACATATTGTGTGGACAATTCCTGCTTCATTTTCTTTTTAGGATGGTTCCGAGAAATTAACAACTCTAACTTATGTTTGGAGCAACAGCAACGATCCAGACCTGTATGGAGAGTGGAATTTCGAGGTAATACATCTTGTCTTGGTCCTTATCAAGATGTGTTATAACTTTTAGGCTAACTATACCAAATCATCCCTTCAATTCTCAATTTGGTTCTAATATTTTAAAATCTCAAGTTTACCCTTTGTGTATTGATAATTTTCTATTGGGTCCTTCCAAAAATAATAGTTGAAAGTTGTTAACAAAACTTGTGTCATTGCATTAATTTCTATAAACATATCTGGACATGTAGACCACCACTTGGATATGTTAGTTTAATAAAGTGATTTTGTTTATGGGTGAGTCAAATTTGAAGATAAACAAGCTCGATAACATGTCAAGTGGTTTGAGTATGTCTATCCCTTCGAATAAGATAATAAGATAACAATTTTATGATAAAATAATTTTTTTAAAAAGATATCAAATTGAGAACTACCCTAACAATTAACAATTAAGAACTAATGTTGTCCCTCTCTTTCTCTAGTCTCCCCTTCATTGTACTCGTGCACAGACATGAGTTCTATGGCTAAGTATTTTAAGCTAAAAGACTTCTTTCCTTCATAGAACGTGTTTACGTTTACTTGTGTGATGATAATTGTGCTAACTCTCCTAATTTGGTTATGATTAATTACAGATATTTTTCTCTATTGTAGATCTGCTTTTGTTTGGATCAATTACAAATACCATTGTTGTATATAATCTTAATAATTTTGGTTCGACGTATGCCAATCTAATTTTTCGTTGCCTTCTGCCACATGAAACAAGGAATGGAAATGGTCGCATATGGACGACTTTGTACAGATGACTACTAGATTTGTGGAAGAGTTGCAATTGCCTGAGCCAAAGTCAAGAGTGGCAACTTATGAATCATTCTACTATAAAGAAGGAGGTGATAGCCCTCTCATTGCTTGATAATTGATAGCTAATAGTGGTTTCCAATGTTGAAGAATTTAGATCATTGCCGGTCATCTTTACCATCTCATGTGGTACGTGGCTTTGCCAAAACAAACAGGTTTCACTACTTTGTGTTCAAGGAAAGAATCAAGTTCCTTTCAAAAAAAAAAAAAAAAAAGTATGTTTTTTCAATTGTAGAACACAGGTTTATTGTTGTGGGTCTTTCGGAACTACTACCCTTTTTCAAAAAAATTAATTCAAGAACGGTATTTGTGTATAATTTAGGATGGTGTGAGGAAATAAAATGATAGATATCATTTTCAGAAAATTTAATTCTAACTTTCTAAGATGATTAAATTCTAACTTTCTTAGGGTTGTTTTATGAAAGTTTTTATCAAATTATAGGGATGAAATTCTAATTATAAATCATGGAGCAATTTTAATTTTCTCCAAACCATAGGAACCAAATTTACAATTTAACCTAACATAAAGTTTTGCATAATTTTTTTTTATCGATGTACTAATTAACTATTGAATTTTTTTGTCAAATCTCATAAACCTTAACAAAAAAAAAAAAAAAAAAGTTCTAATCCTGCTTTTCTCTAATATTATTAATTTCATATTGTATATATGTTTTATAATTCATTAAAAAAAGAGAGAAATTTATTGGGCACATATTTTTGAATTGTATATATGTTTTACAATTCATTAAAAAAAGAGAGAAATTTATTGGGCATATATTTTTGAATTATGAGATTTAAAGTATATATTTAGTTTCTTTTAAGTTTATAAAAATAACATTATTAGTCTATGAAATTTGAAAAAATATTTTGAATGGTCTCTAAGTTCTTTAAACTTTTAAAAAATGACGTGACAATAGTTCAATGACTAGACTTAATTGACATGGTAATTAGTTGGCTGGTGTTATTTTAAAGCAATTTCTAATACTATAATAATACATATTTTCATTCATTATTTAACATGTGAATTATTAATTTATTAATAATCTATAATGAGCAGTAGTATAGAAAATTGATTAGCCGGCAGTAGAAAATTTATTCCGCTCTTTTTTCGATTGAGTTGGCCTTCTTCACAGCGTACTTTCAGAATTTCAATTTTCGATCTTTTCCCCCTATTTTTGAATTTAAATATAAACGAGAGAAAACCGGAAGATTAAGGGCTAAAATCGTAATCTCCTAGCTGTCGATGCCCTATATAAAGCAAGGGTGTATCAAAAGAGACGCATCCAAAATTAGGGTTTCTTTACAGCGGCGACGATGTTCGATTAATTTAGGGTTAATCTATCTTCTTCTTCCCTTCTCAATCACTTGCTCGAAGGAGATTATTCGAGAAGATCGCTAATTTCATGGGACTGGAGTTTGGCTCTTTGGCCAATTTTATATGCCTTAGAGATGAATGCAGTTCCCTAAATCATCTCTTCATCCTCTTCACCCATATTCGCTACGGTTTTTTCCCTCCTTGTGAATATCTTTGTTGAGGCTGATACATAATTTATCATTCTTCAAATCACATCTCTTTCCGTATTCTCTCTATTATCTTGAATTTTGAATCTGTATTTTAAGGTTGATTTTTTTCGAAATGATTCCGAGTAGTAATTCAGGCAGCCCCTCTGCAATTTCTATGGCAAAGGAG
This sequence comes from Citrullus colocynthis, assembly GCA_031780015.1. Taxonomy (NCBI): domain Eukaryota; kingdom Viridiplantae; phylum Streptophyta; class Magnoliopsida; order Cucurbitales; family Cucurbitaceae; genus Citrullus; species Citrullus colocynthis. The sequence goes on along the minus strand of QLSR01000479.1, from coordinate 265,227 downwards.
GCGTTAAACTGCTCGTAGATCGAATCGCTTTTGCTCTTCAGACTTGCTGAGATTTCCTTTGAAGCTGGTCTAGTAAGCCTAAGTACATATGTTTTTAAGTTCTACCGATTTCTAGTCGCGTACTTGGTTGATTTCTGTTTTAATGTTCTTACCCTTCATAATCTGAGATCATTGGGTGATTAATGATTGGTAAATAAGAATATACGGAAATTATTCAATGATTTTTTATAAGTTGTAGCTGGATTGACCATGGATTTTCTTTCTTTTTTCTTTTTTCCTTTTTCTCTTCTTGGGTTGTGAAAGGGGTTAGAGAATATCAAACAATATGTTATTTTTAAAACATCCACACAACAAATTTAAAATATCAAACAATGTGTTATTCACTCACTCACCATGGCCACACAAGTACCAGATTGAGGAACAAGCAATCCAATTGATCCTACGGAACTTGTGTTTTGGTGTTCATGGATCCTGCAGCATTCATAGCTTTCGGCCTGTTATGTCTCCTAAACAGGGAATAGAGGATATGTTGGTTTGTGATTAATTACGGAAGCTAATCGTTGGAATGTTCCTTGACTGAGACAACTATTATGGGATGTGGATGTTACAATATCTGCTTGAATCCTATTTGCATGACAGTGAGGTCGGATCAACAATAAATGCAGATAAGTCATGAAGTGAAGATTATAATGTGGATATTGTTCAATAACATTCTTCTGATAGAAACATCTATCAGAGACACATTACAGGTAACGGATGGTGTGTGTTGTGTTGTGGGAAAGGAGGAAGGAAGTAACGGATATACATTTCTAAGGTGCAAGAAAGCAAAACATCTTTGGAAGCTGTTGAATCACCCTTTTTTGAGTTAGGTTATTTGAAAATCCCCTTCCAAGAAGTGTGTTGCAAGGTGATTTTAGGTGGTTTTGGGCAAGTAAAAGAACATATTTTATTTAAAATATAAAACATATAATTTAAATAAAATATGTTAATTTAGACTATCAACAACTAGAGCCTAGATCATGCCAACTACTGTGCCCACTGGGCAGTGATTCATATCAGTATGTTAATCATATAGGCATGGGTAGTATACTGATCCAAAGGAGTGCACAATCAAAGGCTTTATATCCTCAAAACACATTATCGTAATCATACAAAATGCATACGTAGAACTGTCATATTACATGATAATTCTGGTAATTCAATTAATCAATGTCGATTAACATTTTTTTGACTTACTAGGAAGCTCATGAGAGGAACAAATTTTACATAAACAGTGTCAACGATTTTTTTGATTAAAAGTATATAAATTTATCACTAAAATCTTATAAAATGTAAATGTAAATACCAAATATCATTGATATTTATTATAAATTTTAAACAAAAGATAAATAAAAGTTTATAAATTAATTAGTATAAAGTATTCAAATTTTAAATAAAGAGGACTATATATGCTGGAATGGGATGGGAACATATGACCGAGATGAGTCTTTGAATATGATTAATTTCTCACTTTAGTAGGTTTTGCTTGGGTTGTGAAGAGGGGGTTAGAGAATAGTTTGCCAAATAAATACCTCAATGGAAGATATAAAGAAGCTTTTAAAGCACCCACGCAACATTCTTAAAAAGATGATTGTTATCTTAGACTATCAAATAATATGTTATTCACCCCTCACCATGGGCACACAAAAGTTCCAAGACTGATCGAGGAGCTAGCAATCCGATTGATCCTGCAAAAATAGTTGGGAAGTGGACGTGCACAAGATTTGCTCGATTCCTATTTGCAAGACAGACCAAAAAAAATGGCTTTGGTACTTTACAACAAATGGAATTTTTTTCAACAAAAAGTGCATATAGGTTGTTTGTTGATTGTAACCCAAGATGGAGGCTGTTTGGGTGAGAGAATGCGTATTGAGGGTGGAATGGAAACGAGGTTTTGAAATCTGAAAATGGTGGAAAAAATAGCTCAATTCAAACATTGCAATCTAAATCCATTCAATTAGGAAGTCCCAAATAGAGACACATTAGAGGTAACAGATGGTGAAGGAGGAAGAAAGTAGGGAATATACCTTTCTAAGATGCAAGTGGGCAATCTTTAGAAGCTCTTAAATGACCCTGCTAAGGGGTGATTCTAATAAATGAAACCTATGTTGTCTTTTTAAGAAAAAGTAATCCAATTGTGTGGCATTCCAATCGACATTCCTATCAATTATCTTATGAGCCATCATAGGCACCAATTGGACATCTCCTTCCCTTCCTATACATTCCTTTCTAATTTATTTTCTTTAATTACAAAGATGCAATGCTGGAATTTAATTATGCTATGTGAAAATGATAAAACCATTCACTTTGTCACACTATTAGAATAGACAAAAGAAAATAAAAAATTCTCAAGTATGAGCATGATTTTAACCCTACATAATTCTTTAAAGTTTCCATATGAAGTTTAGAAGAGAAGAGTTTTTGAAATAACTAGTTTTCATGAGTAAACAAAACATCAACAAACAATAAGAGATTAAAAAAAAGCTTCTAATTGTTTGATCCATAAAGTTATTAATCAATCGCTACGCTCAAAATAAAAAATTCAAAAATAAAAATTTAGTGGGAAAAATTTTTGTTTTACAGAAGATAAAAAGGCGGTTGTTTAGCAATAGGAAGAACAACGGTAGGATATTTGATGCGCCTCTTTTATTAGAGAGCACTTTCTTTCAAAAATACTTATTTAGTAAGTAACCCTGGCCAAAAGTTAACATAATTCAATCTTTTGTTATGTTGGAAGCTCAAATTTTTATATATGAAACTATTCATCCTCTTAATTAGAAAGAGTGGGTGAGCACAAGATTAAAATATAAAATTAAGAAATACAAATAAAAATTTTAAATATTTAGCCATATATTTAAGAATATAAAATGTTGAAATAATAAACACATATTATTAATAAATTAAATGTTTATAATGTCATTTTGTATATTTGGCAGGTTTTTCAATTGAGTCCTCATAGGATTAAATTTAAATTTTATTGAAAAATATAAGAGTAAATTTAGACAATTAAAAATATAGGTTAAAATTGAAACATTAATGGAATTTTTAACCTAAATTAAAAGGCACCAAAATTAAATTTTAGTCTCATACAAAAAAAAAGGTTTAATTAATTTTTTTTTAAATAAAATTTTTCATTTTTTGGCTACCATTGGCGCGTAGATGACGTGCTTTCGTTACATCCACAGAGTGACCGTGACGATGAAGGAGAAGCATTCTGTTCTGTTGTTCGTTGTTTAGCTCCGTCCTCGCTCCAATGGCGACGATCGCTACGGCTCTTACGAAGATCGACATCGTCCGAATTTCTCCATCTCGATCCACTTCCGGCAGATCGTCCTTCAGTTCTGCGCGTTGCTCATCAATCCAGCAGGTCCAGGTACAAGTACAGACAGCTTCTATGCTCTCAATGAAAACTCCTGTTTCGCTTCAACTGTAGCTTCTTCAAACTACAAATTTGCTTCTATTTCTTACTGTTTTAAGATTTCCTTGAAGGTTGATTCAACAATTGCTTGCGAACCTTGTAATGGTAAAGGATGGATAGCGTGTGATTTCTGTGAAGGGCAGAAGACTAATGTGAAGGCCGAGAACAATCGTATCTATCGACGCTGTCCGGCTTGCCGAGCTGTAAGTTGACTGATAGTCTCTATCTTTATTAATATGTTGAATATAGCTGTTTAACGCTATGCTGTGTTGCAGTAACGAGAGGAATTTGTGCTCGAATGAATGAATGTTGTCGATTTGTTGATTATCTTTTCTGGAACTCTCATTTAAACGAGGATATCTGAGGTTGTTGGTCTTGATTGGCCTTTAATTTCACAATTGGTGCTTCTGCTTCCTAGTTAGGGACCATGAATGAAGGACCTGCTGAACTCAAAAGTGAAGCATTATGTTATCGTAATCACTGAAGATTTTGAATCGTTTTCTTCTTTCCTGGCCAACTTTTGTTTTTCCCTTTCGGATTCTACTTCTGTTTTTCTCACGGCTACCTTTGTCTCTCATGTTCTACTGTGCTCTCCTCTTGACTGGCTGTTATAGCTTTCAAGTTTGGTGTTGTTACTGATATTTGTGCCACTCTATTCAGTCCCTTCAGGAATTGATCAATTGTACTGTTGGCAGACATTCTAGTAGATTTTGCTGATACTCAGTCTCTAAAAATCTCTACAGCTACCTTTTCTCCGCCTTAAATATGTGTCAATGGAGTTAACTAAATGTTAAGAGCAGAAGAAGTGTGGTGAGCTGGTCCTTAGAAGTCTTCTCTGATTTGAGTTCTGCTATGAAATTGCATACCACTGATCTACAAGAGTATCCCACTTATTAGTTATGACCACACAGAGAGGACTTGCCGGTCAATCTAGGTTTTAGTGTCGCTTATCAAACCATCATTCATCAAATAAAAAAGTGTTAAACAACCAACGGTAGTGCTATGATGTTTTAGCATTTTGTTAATCTATTCCCGGGAATCAGTGTTTGGGATATAGATATACTTTCTGATTTTTTTGTTTGCATATACTGAACAGAACAATTGACTTAAAAGCCTAATAAGGCACTTTAAATTATTGCAGGTCGGATATGTTCTATGTTCAAAGTGCAAGGTTTTCAAATGTGTTACTTTCCCAAACTTCAGTGACGGTGCAGAACTATCCGTTTGAACCTCTAATATATCTTGAATAATATGAAGTGCAAATATCCTTGTTGAATACAAGTTCTGTTGGAAACGACATCTTTTGATACAAACAATACATTTTAGCATATCATTTCTTAGAAGGAGACTTCCATTGGGCAATGTAAAATATATAAGAAGCAAGTCCACAGCATTATTCATTAATTGACTCGTTAACTTGTTCTTTTTTTCCCTCTATTATTTTATCTAGGATGAAGTCCATTGAAGAATTACGGTGCTACTGGCAAATCATGAAAAGTAATATCTTGGGATAACTTATATTGCAGCCTTTTTCTTTTTCCAGGGGTGAAAGGGGGTTGAAGTTGGACTAGGAGCTCCCATCATCAATGACATGGGCTTCTCGTTGCTAAGTTTTGTAGGAGTTATTTATATCTTATTTAATGTGATTGACCATTGAGTATTTATCCTGCCGAAGCTAATGTATTTATTCTTGGTTTATGGTTTGTTTTGCTGTCCAATTCAACGAAGAATATGCAGGTAATAAAACGGCAATATCTCTACAATCAACTTTGTGGATCCTTGCAGAGGTGGATTTTAATTTCGATATAAATGTTGAACATTTTTCGTGTACGCATAACTTGAGTTAATATGCATTTTGTGGAGTGGCTACTATTTCCTTCCTGCAATTCCTAATTACGTGGTTGATGTATAAATTGAGGCTTTGTCTATACCAATGCATCGACATCTCAAGCACCTCTTCTTCTCTCCATTTCTTGGTAGAATCTTTAAACCTTCAATTCTTCGCAGTTAGGGTTACATAGTGACATTTTCATTTCTTTTGAATATTTGTTTGATCTTCTCAATCTAGAAGGTTTTGGTTAATAGTACTATTCAGCTATTTATTTGCTTAATGATAGTGAATCTTCAAGTTTGACTAAAAAAAGGTCCCTAAACTTTTAAAGATGTTTAAAGTCTCCCGACTTTCAATTTTGTATCTAACAGGCCTTAAACTTTAAAAAGTTTTAGTAAGTCTCAAACTTCGAATTGAGTTTTGTGTTATAGGACCCTAAACTTTGAATTTTGTGTCAGGTAGGTTTATGAATTTGAAAGTCTCAAATAAGTCAAGGGCTTGTTAGATACAAAATTATAACTTGTGACCTATTGGTCAGTGGACACAAATTTGAGAGTTCAAGGATACTTTTAACCCTACTTTAATTATAATGTTATTCAAAGAGAATAATTGTTCATGGACTCAATTAAGAACATCCGTTTTAAATTAGGGACATCATCCTTGTATTTATTTATAGTATAGGAACTAAATTAGAAAAGCATTAAGGACCATGGGTTAAAATATAGAGACTAGCTAGCAATATGTTTTAACCCTGTTATTTAGTCAGAACAGTCCATAAGTTTGTGCATTATAAGTGAATGAAAGGAAATATTTGTATTTTTTTTTTATATATCCTTGTTTTCTTTTTCTTCTCTAAATGAAGTGTGGTTTCTTATAAAAAATATTTATGGAAATATTTGTTGTCAGTACATTTCTTTATTTCTTACCACCGTTCCTAACTGTTAGCAATGTTGCTGAGATATATTCTGCTAAAAAATGTTTAGCTGTTTCTTTTCTAACTGCCACTGCATAGTTTCCTTTCTATCTCCACTTCCTCCAGTGCAGCTGTAAAGATACGTTGTGAGCATGTGTGTATGCATGTATTCATGTGTGTGAATTTGTGAAAATATGTACAAGTTTAACTATTTTTTCATCTTCAGATCAATAACGTTTGAAACTTTATCTGATATTTACTATTGATTTTCTGAAACAGTCTTCTTTCCTTTTGAAGGAAACTAGATGGGATTTTCTCCAAGTAGGTTCGTCAATTCCTGATTTATATTTGGATTTGTAGCTCGGTGAGCTAGGATCCTTGTCAATTTTAATTTAAATCATCTCTATTTCTTCTTCTGTTTATTAATTCTGGTACTTATTATAATGTAAATGTGAATCATGTGATGGTGTTGTGTAAAGAAGGTTATATCCGGAGAACTGTAACACCAGTCAAACAAATCAAAATTACTTAAACCCCGTTTGCTAACCATATGATTTTTTATTTTTGGTTTTTGAAAATTAAGTCTATAAACACCTTTAAGTTTTTTTTTTTGGCTTTGTTATCTTCTTTTTACCAATGTTCTAAAATACCAAGCCAAATTTTGGAAACTAAAAAATAAGTTTTCAAAAACCTATTTTTGCTTTTAGAGTTTGGTTAAGAATACAACACTTTTACTTGGGAAACATGAAAAACATGTTGGGTTTCTTTGGCAAAATATTAGAAATCCAATTGTTTCACATAAAAAAGATTTAGAAAAGTCATGGGCTTGTCCTACATTGAAATGGTTTAGGAAAGTCATGGGCTTGTCCTACATTAAAATAGTTTAGGAAAGTCATGGGCTCTCTAAGCATGATAAAAAGAGTCTATGCCTTTGTTGTTCAATTGTCCCAGTTGGAAACCCCTTAAGCTTGGTGTGCTAATTTTAATTAAATTTCTTTTGTACTCTCTAATTTGAGAGTGGAAAAAAGGTGTGAGTAGTCAAACGTTTTGAGAGAGTGCTTTTGCAATTGGGACTGCGAGAGAGAATTATTCTGTGTGATTGTGACAATTTTTCACATAGTGGATTTCTTTCTGATGGGTTGTGGTTTTTCTCCGAATTTGAAGTTTTCCACATAAATTTTTGTGTTTTCAATTTTATTGCTTTATTTAATTTCTCTATTATTTTTCTGCTTATTCCTGCAGTAGAAGTGGGAGGTTTTTCCCAACAAAACATTGTATGAAATTGGGAGAAAATAAACACAATTTTTGTTGGCTTGTGAAACTTGCAAGCGGGCCTTAAGTGTCCCTCGGCCCGGTCCTCTAGTCCAGACGCATGGTTGAAGTTGACCTACATGAGAGTACTCACACCAATATGATGTCAAGGTGAGTACACTCCAACGTCTAGTTAATACAGTAAGTATTTAGTTCAGGTAAGTACAATATGAAGTTGTTGGTGTGAGGCTATTTATATGACCCTTCCTCTGACTTTTGCTTGGTGATATGAGCAAGGTTGGTGGTGTCAGAGTAGTGTGGCCTTCGAAGTTATAAAGTGATAATTTCAAGGTCAGCTTGTTCATTTCCCCTTTTATAAAATTCCATGAGCTCGATTGGTTGACTTGAAACTTTTGGACTTTGCTTGGGGTGACCCTCAACCATTTTTAAAACTTTAAAAAAAAAAAAATCAAATGACTATATAGCATAGTAAGAAAAAAAGAATAAAGAATGGAATGCGAATGAGGATGAAAGCGATGAAAGGCAAACCGACACATTTAAAAATACTTCATTACTTTTAAGAATAAGCGTGCTTGATTGCCTTTTACGACTGCTTTCTCAAAGTCAAATTATATGCATTGTTAATTAATCCTTCCATTATACTTTTTCAGGGTCTTTGCTTAGCGGCTTCCATCTCCAAGCCTCAGTGGAAATATGAGGTGGCAAAGGCTTTTAAAGAATACTTCCAAGAAGTTCAACTTGCAGGTTAGCCATTCTTCTCTGACTAATTTATAGGTTTCTTGAAAAATGGAATATCCTATCTCACTTGAAAGTTCGAAACAGTAAGCATAAATTGACCCTATACCCATAGCAGTAGCCAAAATGCCTCCAACAATGAAAACAAACTTTGTAGGTATGATAATGGGTGGTTGGTGGAAAGGTGAATTGATAGAAAATATAAGTTTGGCGCATGTTAGTTCCCCTCCTGTATTTGAAGTTATGGCTCATAGGTATATCACCACTAAATCTAAAAGCAAATGGATTAAAATAATAATTATTCTTCACTTGTGAGCTGGAAAATTAATAGAAAGTCCAATAGAAAGAGAAATAAAAACTTTTGTTGGGAAGAAAATTGCATTATAGAGATTCAAATATAAGATCTCATACTTTGATACCATGTTAAATCACCAATCAATTCAAAAACTTTAACTAATATATTACGTTTTAGATAAAACGACAGTTGAAAATGTTTCATGAATAAATATTGAAGTTTCCATGAATGGACACCATATTGAAAAAAAGTGGAAAGAAATCAACCTAGTCTACAATGCACTTAGGATTTTCTTTGAAAAGAAAGAAATTAAGATGAATGTAGAAACTTTGGTGTTCTCTCCTTTTTTGTGGCAATGGGTGGGTGAGGATCTTGGGATGGCATATTCTTCCTTTAAATGGCCACTCCTCCATGGCAATTTGGTGATAGCTTTTCCAAAAAGCTAACGCTTATTATTATTATTTTCCAACTTAGGCACAATATAATTGTGTGAAAGAGCTGAAACTTTATGAGGTGAACACTATAAAGCTTGAATTATGAGAATTAGATGGTTAATCTTTTGTTTTTGTTTTTTTGGCCTATGGGGGTGTGTTGTTAGGTTGTTCTTTTGAGCACTAAACAGCCTATACATGGGCTTATGTGGAAAACACAAACACATCATCCAAACAATTGTCTACCACCACATTCCACTTTCAATTTTCAAACATCTTAATTACAACCCAACTCACCATTATGGATCCCTATCATCCAATAGTTAGCATGTAAAAAATTCTTTCTTGCATTTTAGCCTTTCTTATATAAAATTATCACCCTTGTCATATTTACAAATATTCTTGTCTCTTATTTTCTATGTTGTCTTTCATTTCCCTAGAAAAGAATCTACAAATATACCATTGAGTTTTTGCATGTCGTGTACGCAAGACAAGTGAACAAAAAGTTGGACAAAATAAAAGAAAATAAAACATTAATAACAAATTATCTTGGTTTACAAAAAAAAAAAAAAAAAAAAAAATTATTTTGGTTAAAAAAAAAAAAAAAAAAAAATTATTTTGGTTAAAAAAAAAAAAAAAAAAAAATTATTTTGGTTAAAAAAAAAAAAAAAAAAAAATTATTTTGGTTAAAAAAAAAAAAAAAAAAAAATTATTTTGGTTAAAAAAAAAAAAAAAAAAAAATTAGGTAACCTAAACGAGAATGGAGACAAAAAATTTTCTATGGAGAGTACCCGCAAAATTGAACAGAAAATTTCATGGGGATGAAAAAAGCCATCTTCATTCTCACCATGCCCTATAAACACTCTTGTGTCCAACTAGCACAAAATATATAATAGTAAATTTTGTAAATAATGTGTATTGAATATCATTAGATAAAGTGTGATCTTCAAAATTTATAAACTACAATGATGAAATTGACAATTGTTTGTTGATAAGTATACTTTATTATTATTTTCAAAGAAAATTTATCTTAAAATGGCAAAATAAGATAAAGTTTGAAGAAATAATGCCTTCAACCTAAAAATAAACAAAGAATGTTTAAGATATAGATAAACATTCAATATATTAATCTGCCTAGCCGAGAAATTAAGATTCATTTGAATCTATCCAAAATCAAGATGCCCTTCTAATCTGAACCTTGATTAATCTTAGAAGAAGACTTGAGGGGGAAAAAAAAAAAATTCTTTTCACACCTTTTAAAAATGATTGTGGAGTTCTCATCACAACTTCTATTTCAATCGTTTTTTTGTTTGATGTGATTAAACTAAAATATTTTTGTACCTAATATGAGCATTAGCTCTGAATCTCTTAACTTGGTGAACCATTACCAAATTCCCCAAAAGCTCTTAATTGATTAATCTAATTCTCGCTGATTCAAAATAATAATAAGTTAAAAAAGTATCTTTTTTTTGCCACTGAACTTTTAGCAATAAGTTGGTTTGGTCTTTAATACATTAATTCTGATAAATAGATTTAAAAGGTCAATGACTTTCCCTTTTTGTTTGCCTATAGTAACAAAAAAATATATATATATATTAATTATTCCTAATATAGGTACGTGGACCCAACGACACCCCATATTTAAAAAATCTAGGACATGACATGGTAAGTACACATTTACAAAAATATACATTTTTTAGAATATATATCATTTTTATACCAAAAGAAAATTCAAAGTAAATGGACTGATGCAATTATATGCTTAAAAAACTAAACTTGATGTACTTCACACTCAAAAGTTATTATTATTGTCAAATATGTGTCTTTTTAATCTACTCATATCTAACACATTTGTTGTACTAACAACTTTCCGATGCATGTCTAATAAGTGTCGAAATGTTAGACACGTGTTGGACACGTACACGCTAAATTAAAGTGTTTGTGCTTCTTAATTTAAACCTAAAAAAATACGATGAAATAACATTTCTTTGTGCTCTCCCCCCATTTTCCCTCCTCTCTCTCCTCGTTGTTTCTCCATTGTAGCCAATCCTTAATCCATGGCAAACCCAATCTATAATGATAAATTTTTTGTTGGCCATAGAGAAAATTTCTAGTACTATTGGAGTGTACCATACTCTTTTTATTCACACTATATATTTGTCTTTATAAATATTAGTGAATCTCACATCAAATGTTAGTAGTAGGCCTTACACTACTCTTACAAGCATATTGATGTGGCACCCAATAAATGGAGGGGATATGGAAAAATTTTTCATACTCTAGTACTAAAAATTTCTCCACCCACGACCATCAACAAATACGGAGAAACAAGTGAAATTATGTCATGCCATCATTATTATTAATTTAAATAAATTTATAGCGTGAACAAAAAGAATATGATACTTTTATAATACTAAAAAAGATTTGTCTGTGTGTTAGGTTGTGTTGCTTGGAAAAAGGCTAGACAGGGGCTGAGAGTTTGGCTTTTCCTCTCACTTTCCATTCTCTTTCGTCCAGTTGGTTGGGTTGCGTTGGTAGAAGCAACCTTGCTAGCCGTGTAATTAGAAAATGACAGGTTAAGGAATGAAAGGGGACAAGATAATGGAAAGAGAGAAGGATTGTGAAATTATTTTATTTTATTCTATTTCTTAATTCCAAATGTCTAAGCAAGGATTACAAGTGATTAAAGAGAAAATAATAATAATAATAAATAAAAATCTTTTAGTCTCTAAATTTAAATAAAAGTAATAATTTAGTCTCTATATATTTAATTTTGTAATAGTTTAGTCCCTAAATTTTATTATGTAACAATTTAGTTCTTATACTTAAAAATTTGTAACAATTCAATCTTTATCGTAGTAATTAGTGTTAAGATTTAATGAGATTTTGCATAAATAAAATGATAAACAAATTAGAGACTCAATATTTTTATATAATACAAAATGTAAATCATAAATTAATAAAAAAGAATGCATCTAATTATCGTAGAAATTAGTGTTAAGATTTAGTGAGTTTTTTTTTTTTTTTTTTGCATAAATAAAACGAAAAAGAAATTAGAGACTCAATATTTTTATATAATACAAAATGTAAATCATAAATTAATAAAAAAGCATGCATCTAATTATCGTAGAAATTAGTGTTAAGATTTAGTGAGTTTTTTTTTTTTTTTTTGCATAAATAAAACGAAAAAGAAATTAGAGACTCAATATTTTTATATAATACAAAGTCTACATCATAAGTTAATAAAAGTTGCATCTAATTTTGATTTTTTTTTTTTTTTAACGTTAGGGATTAAATGGTTACAAAATTGAAAGTATAGGGACTCAATTGTTATAAACCTAAGTTCAAGAATTAAACTATTACTTTAAAGTTTAGGGGGGCCAAAAGTGTTTTTTACCCTTAAAAAAAATCCAACCTAATTGATCATAAATCAAAATTGACATACAGATTTATTAGCGACCCTTTTAAAATTACACCTTTTAAAACTTCTAGACCATACAAACTTATTAGTGGCATTTTATAAGCCATCAAGTTTATGGTTAACTTTTTTAAAAATATTTTGTTATCTAGTGAAAATACATTAATATATTGTATTAATATTTTTACTTTCAATAAACCTTAAATTCAGTCCTTTATATTTAATTCATTCATGTAATTTTGATGCCTTCCAAAATCTATGGGATTTCTTGTCCATGGAGATGAATGGGGAGACTATGGAGGGTTTTAAATTGATTTTAATTTCGTTATTAATGTTATTTGATTGTGTATCTAATTATTTATTTAAACTAGGGGTTAAAAATCTTGAATGGTTGTGGGGGTGTTTTTAGTAAAAGTATTTTAATTGCAAGTATCTTTTTTAAAATGTGTTTAATAATAAATCACCTTTTAATATTTGGTAAGCACTCTTGCTAAGAAAACTCTCTTTCACCTGGAGCTCTTCGCAGTCTTCTGGTAGGATAAGGCTTCTTTGTTTGATACTGATGGTAACAACCTGAGCCCGAGTCAGAACTCTAGATTATGACCATTTTCAGCGGAATGCAAAGATTGGGCCTCTCGATACATTCTGCTTTTGTTTTGTTATTTTGATTTTCCTAGGGGATGTTCCCTTTCTCAATTATGACGTACTAGGTTAGGTTGCCATCTAGGTCTCGGTCGGGTTGACTTCAAAATTCTGGTATCCGAATAAATTAAATACATGCATTCAAATTCTAAGTTTTTTTTACATCCACAACAAGGAAAGCACTAATGTACTTTCGAATCGCACCAAAAAAAAAAAGAAAAAAAAAAGGAAAAAAAGGATGAATAGCACCTTCTAATACTTTCTTTAATTTTAAATTTTTATTTTTATTTTTATTTTTTTTACATTTTTTAATAAAGTAGTTCTTTTAAACTTTTTTAAGAAGCATTTTCATGTTTTCGAACACGATGCGTTTGCTTTTTTTTTTTTTTTTAATTTTTTGACACCGAAACAATCCCAATCACAGTCTAAGGATAATTGATAATTATAGGCGAATAGCTAGTTTATGGAAATTAGAAAAATAAATCGAAAAACAACAAATTATTGTTTGTACAAATAATTTTCCTACCTAAAATAATATTATTTTGGTGTCTATACTTCGACTTGTGTATTATTTTATATGTTTCCGTATTTTTAAATGTCTAAATTTAGTGTTCATATACTCCCAATAAATCTTAAATGTAATTTATCAGTGATTTTTTCTAAAAAAAATAGTGTGTATTAGTGTTTTCTTCATGAATATTAAATATATATTCACATGGCATCTTTTCTTATATAAAAATTAACATCGATGGACTAAATCAAGAATTATTAAATGTAGTGATATTGAACTTAAGATATATTGAAAGTAAAAAACTAAAAAAAACAAAAATATTTTAAAGCATTATTATTAGACATCTATTATGAAATAAGTGTATTAAATCACTTGTTCTAGTAGGTGAAGGTAAATATAATATTATACCATCTATGGTAGTTTTTCCGTGCCTTTTGTAGGTTCCTAATAATCTTCTACCTTATATATAGTAACTCAGAGTTATCCAAATAACAACTCTACCATTCTCATGCATACAGAGTTTTTTTTTTGGCTTTATTGGATTTTTCCTTTTATATTAAAAAAAAAAAAAAGCCTTGAAATGAGTTTATCTATTATTTCAATTTTTCAGATTAAGATACTTTGCTCTTTGGTGGTGTTCGTTAGTTTCTTTTTTTCATTTTTTAAACAGCTTTCCGAAGTTTAAATAAATATTTTGGAGGAAAAAAGTTTTCATTTAATTATACTTTTAGCATTTTTACCCATAAAATGCAAATCGAATACTTTTTCTTTTTCACAAGAAATGTATATTGAATATTCAAATATAAAAAACGAAAAAATCTTCTTGGAACTCTTTTTTGTGCTAAAAATATCTTCGAAAATAAGAGTTCTATTGTTTTAGTCTCTAACATAAATCATCCAATTAAGTAATACGGAGAGTTGACATTTTGCAATATAGACGAGGTTGATATGATACTTAGGCATCCAAATGAGTTTCGTAAGACCTAAATTATACGTTTTCCATAAAAAAAAAAAAAAGAAAAAAAGCCCCCAAAATTGTACCGTTGAATTTGGCATTAAAATAAGAGAAATCATTTTAATAACAAAAATGTTGAAAATATTTATAAATAATAGCAAAATATCATAGTTTATCTAAAATTTGTCATATTCGTAAATATTTTGATTTATTTTCTTATATTTTAAAACAATCCTTAAAATAATGATATAGCAATCGTAAATATTTTAATTTATTTTCTTATATTTTAAAACAATCCTTAAAATAATGATATAGCAATTCACACAAGTAAATAGGATCTTTTAGTAAATTTTGGTTATACGTTACTGTTACTATATTGATATTGTTTATCAATAATTCATATGTACTTTTTGTCATTTAGGGGTCCAAATTCTCATAATGAATTATTAATTAGATATTTGCAATGGACAATAAAATTAGTTATTATATTTGAAAATGTCACAAATAAATAATTTACAAAAATGGATTTTTAATATTTTCAGACTCATAACTAATATACAATTTAGAGTCCATCAGTGTTATCAATAACTTATTAATATATACATTAGTGATGACTTTTTTTTTAATTATTGATAGACTATTTTTATATCTATTAAAAATTGTTTCTACATGTTTGATAGACTATTTTATGTATATTAACAACTATTTTCACATGTTTAATAGACTATGGAAGTCTATCACTATTAGAAAACATTTTCATATTTTATGTTTATTTTCTATATGTGTTATTCTTTCAATAGTTATTAATGAAACGTCTATTAGTAAAAGAAAATGTAAATAATAGTTGATAAATAACAAATATAAATATTACTTATATATATATATATGTATTTGTATTTATTGGTATGATATATCATTGATAGACCCAATAACAAATGAGTATGCAAACAATTACTAACAGAAAGAAATCTCATAATGTTAATGAAGTAAAAAATATGATTCTTATATGCCATATTTATATTCTCTTGATATAATATACCAATAACAAACATAATAGCAAACAAAGCATGTAAATAATCAATGATAGGCACCTATCACTAATAGAACACAACCAATAATTTATAAGTCTATCAATGATAAACTAATTTAGCAATAAGTATTGATAGTTGATAGAAGTGATAAAAATATATCGAATTTGCAAATAGTTTTAGATAGTTCTAGATTTGCTATTATGTTATGTAGTTCTTAATTAATTTGCTTTCTAATTGTGTAAAAAACCGAGATAAATTTTTAAAAAAAAGAGGTCGAAACAAAACTAGAGAACCGTTGAACTAAGTTCGTTTTGACAGCCACGTCGTAGAATTTGAATAGCACATGATCCAAAATGTATGAAGATGAAAAACAGGAGAAGAGTGTAGAAAAAGAAAACCCAAATCAAGAGCCAGTAATTATGAATACTGACTAATTAATTTGCTTCCTAACCGTGTAAGAAAAGGAGATACTTATTAGGGAAAGAAAAAGAAAAGTCAAAACAAAACTAAATTCACGGCCACCCATCTAATCTTGCCTTCCCATGTGCACTTTCTGTTATTTAATTAAAACTACGGAAAGTAAAACTCCCCATACTACTTCTGTTTCAAATAATAATAATAATTAATAATAAATTTTACAGAGTGAGGGTTTTTATCACTATTAAAATTAAGGGTTTCTTTTTAAATAAATAAAATAAAAATTATTAATTTTACAAATTTGAAATTTTTTCTATATTAATTTTTCTAAAATAAATCACATCATAATTATTTTTAATTAATTAACTAAAAGGTAACGTCAAATTACTTTAAAGTAAGCATGCATAAAAAATCATGGCGAAAGTGTAAAACATTAAAACTTAAGAATCAAATGAAAACTAAATTCAAAACTCAAGGGTTAAAAATTTAAAATATAATATTTTGAAACTTAGAAACTCCATATAAAAATTAAACTCAAACTATTAGAATTTTATACCCTAACTTTAAATACTACTAATTTGTTCTTTATACTCATATTAGTCTCTTGTCTTTTAGAAAAGTTTCCAAAATCCTCATATTAGTCTCTTGTCTTTTAGAAAAGTAACCATTTTGGAAGACAAACTAAAGAGAAAACTTTAAGATGAAACTTTTTTTTTTTTTTTTTTAATTAGACACTTGAATACCTCTTATTTGTACCAATTACGAGTACTTTTCTTTGATCAATTTGTTAATTTTTGTTATTTTAGTTTTTGTACATTTAAAAATACTCATTTGGGCTGTTCCCTTCTTTCTTTTTGGTTGAATTGGAGGTGATAGATTACCAATATAAAAGGCATCACCTTTTTTGTCTTTTTTTTTTTAATAAGAACACACACATTTCATTTGATTATTCTTCATGGGAAGTTTTGTTGGGTGTATAGTTTGGCTTGAGCATATTGGAAAAGAATAATATAAAAGGCCAAAAAGTCCACTCCCACCCATTTAATTCTCTCTTCTCTTTCATTTCCATATATATATATATATATATATATATATATATATATATATATATATATATATAAGTTACTGTGTTTATTGATCAAGGAAGGGAAACAGGGAAACAAAGAAGGAAAAAAATGGAATGGAAAGAAAGCTATTTGGATGTGATATTGGTTCCTTTGGGGTTCTTCTTCATTATGTGTTATCATTTAGGATTATGGTATAAAGTTCGAACTCAACCTTTCACCACCATCATTGGAATTAACAGCTCTGGTCGACGCTTCTGGGTTTCTGCCATGATGAAGGTACTAATTTATTTCTCTCTTTTTTTCTGCTATAATCTCTAATCTTTCTTTCTCTAAATTCCTATCAACCTTTCTCTAGGGAGCTATGGTGAATTATACAATATCTTTCTATTTGAAAATTTTGAACAAATTGAAGGAAAAAAAAGTTTCATAACCAATTCCTTTGGTTTTTTTGTTTTTGGTTTCTCGTTTTTGAAATACAGGTTTGTTTGATTTCTAAGTGAGTTTTTTTGTTTTTTTCAATTTTTAAAAGGTCTTTGAACTTTGTGTGTGGTCTATTCTCAAAAAGCTTTTCGTTTTTTATTTTTTATTTTTTATTTTTTAGTAATTAAAATTTGAAATTCGTGTCTAAAGAGTCTTTTGAACTCAATTAATTGGAGATTGAAAATATCAAGTCTATAAATTGTCGATTTGTGTTTAATCATGTTCAAATTTTTTAAAAAAAATTGATTGAACCATTAGATATGCAATAGTTCTTTTCTTTTTTTTTTTTTTTTCTTTTTTAAATCACAAGCCTATTAAACATAAAATTAAAAATTTAGGTCCCGTTTAGTAAATTATTTGATTTTTTTATTTTTGGATTTTGAAAATTGTATTTGTTCTCTCACAATTCCTTAATCATGATTTTCATATTTACTTATGTAAACATTTGAATTATTAGCCACTTTTAAAAAATAAAAACAAAATTTTGATTTTTTTTCTCAAAATTTGGATTTGATTTTAAAAACACTTCTAAAAGGTAAACAACAAAACATAGAAACCAATAGAGGGAAGTAATGTTTATATGCTCAAAAACTAAAACCCAAAAACTAAATGGCTACTAGATGGGAACTTAGAAACCTTTTTTGATAATTAAAAACTTATATATACTTTTTAAAGTTCAAAGACTAAATATACACAACCCTAAACATTTAAAGACAAAGCTTGTAATTTAACCAAACTTTTAAAATCCTAAACTTTTTTTTATGTAGCTTTTGTTAACATTAGATAAGTTAAAGATGGTCTAACTTTGGTTTGCTATGGATCAAACTTATTTTTTCTTCCAAACATTTTTTAGGCCTTTTTGTTTTAATTGAAACGTATTAGACAAACCAAAAATAAACAAAAAAATAAGTGCAATCTAGAATGCATCTTATTACTCATATATATGTATATATGTATATTTTTTTGATGGTAGCGATTAGGAAACAAGCAATGGATGCAATGGATAGAATTGATTGTGAATAATAATAATAATAAATCGAGAATAATAAAGTATTGTTAAAGTAAAGTTTTCATGAAATATGTTTATCCTTATCCAAAGGGACAAAATATCTGACGCATTCATCGTTTTATTTTTGTATATGTTCATACTTTATATGTATATTAATTCTTTCTTTGAATAAATTTTTATGTGCCCAAACTATGCCTTTTTACTTCATATTGTAAGCATGGTGGAATCCACCTATTTTTTTAGTTTATTTGCCACAAATTCTTAGTATTATTCTATTCATCTAAATATTCTACTGTTTCAGTATATAAACATTGTATATTTGGGGTTGTATATGAACAAAACCCTTTGTTTTTAACTTATATTTTCTAGATTACCAAAAATATTTCAAAACTTTACTATTTGCTTAAAAGTTACGTTTATTCTTTCCTTACTTTTTATAAAAGTTTTGAAATTATCACTCTCGTAGTAATTTGTAGTGGTGGACTAAAATGAATGACAACCTAAATTTTTTGTTCTAAATCACCGATATACAATTTTAAGTTTTAATTTTTGTTCAAACTTCTAAAGATTTTCGTTTCAAAGCTAGTTTTGAAATGTTTACGAAAAGTTAAGGGTAATATTGTAACGTTTGAAAGAATAGATGTATTTCTAAAATAAATAATAATTTAACCTTTTTTAAATAAGAAGTTAATGAATTTAAAATTAAGCTAAAATTAAGTTTTTTTTTAAATATATATATATATATATTCAATTCTTAAAATTGAGGGGAAAAAAGAAAAAAAAACAATGGCATAAATATCGATGATGTACACAAAAGTTTTGACTTTTTGTTTTGTCTTTGGTTTTTCCTTCTTTTTGGGGTACTTTATTGTTTTTTCTTTTTTGCGAAATATATTTACTTGCGTTGTTTGTACTCAATTTACAAAATTCCAGAACGTTTCCAAAATCGTATCCAAATTCTGAAAATATAGTTTGGAAAATAGAGGAAAAGAAGACTAAAAACAGAAACATTATGAACTATATATATTTTCCAAAGAAAGCATTCCCAATTGAACTATCTTAATTATTCTTAAAATCAATCATTACCAAATAAAAAGAAGCATTTAGCTATTTGTAATTAAGGTCAACATAAACTCTAATCAACACATATATCTTGAATAAAAACTTGATTGACTAAAATGGTATTGTTTGAAGTTCAGGATATTGAGAAGAAGAACATTCTTGCTGTTCAAACTCTGAGAAATGCTATAATGGGATCAACTCTTATGGCTACAACCTCCATCCTCCTCTCGTGCGGCCTAGCGGCGATTTTGAGCAGCACCTACAGCATCAAGAAGGCAGTGAACGAATCGGTGTTCGGCGCCCACGGCGAGTTCATGTTGTCTCTCAAATATGTCTCCACTCTCACCATCTTCCTTTTCTCCTTTTTGTGCCATTCCCTTTCCATCAGATTTATCAACCAAGTGAATGTTTTGATCAACACTCCTCAAGACCCGACGTCCCCCGTCACGCCGAACTACGTGTCGGAGCTGTTCGAGAAAGGCTTCGTCCTCAACACCGTCGGGAATCGCCTCTTCTACTCAGCTCTCCCTCTTTTGCTTTGGATATTTGGACCAGTGCTTGTGTTTCTGTGCTATCTCACTTTGCTGCCTCTGCTTTATAATTTGGATTTTGTTTCTTCTCATGCTTATAACAAAAACAACACCACCAAAGTGGAAGCCAATAATGCTATTATTGTTGGTCATGAAAACTTTGTGTAGCCATTTTATAAATTACGACATGTATCTATCAAATTTGGCTCACACCTTTTCTTCTCCTTCATCTATTCAATATTTACTCAATTATCTTTTCCATGGAGATCAAAGTTTTTTCTTTTTCATTTCTCTTAAAAATAAATAAATAAATAAATAAATACACGGACTATTCGTTTTTAGTACTAAAAGAAACACCTCTAAAAGAGTGCAACATGAGTACTTCTCAAATGGTTACCCAATTTAGAAACACGCTTAACTGCAAAGTTTTGATGAGATTTGATGCATTATTACTATTGCATGAACTATTTTTAAGATTTATTTAAAATAATATTTTAACCTAACTTTTTTGTCAATAGGTTGGAGTCATAAAATTCACCTAATAATATCTATATGATCATCACTTAGTGGATACGATATTAATTATCATCTCACAAGATTGATTGTTCGAATTCCACTTGATAATCAATAAAGGTATTACAATTTATTCTTGAACTCTATTTTATGGTTGTTAAAATATTTAAACTGAGACGTATGCAATTTCAAAAATAATAATAATAATAAAAGTTATATTTGATCTTGATTAATTCTCGCAAGTCTCTAATTAATTAAGGAACATTTCAATGATACGATTACTATCAAGAGTATTTGTTTTCATTTCAGTATAGAAGTATGATTTGATTACTAACCTGTTCATAACTGAATGATTTAGACCTACTTTCTTTGTCTGATGTCAAAAATTAAAAAGAAAAATTATGACTTAGTGATGAATACGAGTTGTTTGATTAATTAATGATCAATTGAGAGATTTGTGATTTAATAACTTTGGCAAAATTTGTTATTGCAATTATTTCTTAATTGATATTAATTAAACATGTATGGCTGAGTTTCCTCGAAGAAAGAAAAATAATAATAATGTAACAAAATAATAAATAATAAAATAATAATGAAACAAAGATGGTAGTTTGGGAGAGAGAAGAGAAAATGCCACGCTATATTTTCAAAATAAATAAACAAAATTGACCCTATATGATGGTTAAAAAGTTTAATTGAGAAAATAAATAAATAAATAAATAAAAATGTGAGCATATTTCCAAAACAGAGTTTAGCTTATGCAAAAAAAAACATTTCATTGAATCTTAGAAAAATAAGTGTGCATGATTATAATTCTAATCACACTCTAAAAAGTATTAAAATTTCGAACGTGATTTGGTGGATAAGGTACTACGGTCATCCTAAGGTTACAAATCTGATCTCTTAAGTTTCTTGTTTTTGTCGATTTTTTTTTTTTTTTTGAAAAAAATATATAACATATAATTGTTGAACTAATATGTGTATTTAGGTGTATGTTTATTTATTTATTATTTTTTTCAACATGTATACATGTATATATATAAACACACTAAATTTTTTTAATTAGGAATGATACATAATTATTGGCATAAATTCACTAATTAAGGTCAAATTATGAATCATAAACAATCAATTGATATTGGATAACAATAATAATAATAATCAATTGCTATAAATGTAGTCATAAATAATCAATTGCTATAAATTTAGTCATAAATAATAATAATTAAAATGATTGATTATAGAATAATATTTGCTAGAATTTATTTTAAAAAGACTCCGAGACTTCATTGTAACTTTAGTTTAAAAAAAAAAAAAAAAGATTTACTTCAGAAGATGGCAACGAGAGTTTGAGCGCTACTGGGCCTGAATATTGGCCCATTATCTAAATGGACCACTTGTGGGCCTTTTTCGATCCAATTCAAACCCACCACTAAACCCCAGTCGTTGGTCTGAAAAATGTGGGAATGACGTCTATGCCCTTTAGTCGTTTAAAAGTGAAATGTGGAGTACAAAAGTTTTCAAAGATGCACTCACCAATTCCTTTAAATAATTCCTTTAAAAAATATTTAAACAATTCTTTTTAGACCAAAAAAAAAAAAAAAAACAAACAAAAAAGGAAAAAAACTCTATTAGTCCCTAAGTTTTTCTTTTCATTCATAGGTTTCAAAATATTACATTTTCAAATAAGACCATGTTAATGTCAAAATTGAGACAGTGAAAAGCGGTTAGCCTTCACATTACTATTGAAAATTTATTTAGAAGGAAAAAAAGTATGACCTAAAAAAAAAAAAAAAAAGTGCACGCTAGTATGGTGCTAGCTACAAGCACTCTAATGCCTCAATCAGAGAGTGAAAGAGTTTGGTAACTTTTAGGATTTGAGCGTGAGACCAAACTTAATTACTTCTCTTGGAGTTATAATGTCAACATAGGGCATATGAACTAGAATTTTAGCTTCAAACTAAGTCAATTACGGGTCAATGGTGTCAGGGCATGCATTAGGCATGCCCATATAGCATGAGTCTTGGGCATAGTGTTGATCAAGGCCGAGCATGGGGTTTGAGTCAACCTATCTTCCTCAAGTCCATTTGGGTCTCTGATGCAGTTTAGTTTTACTTTCGTCTCTTTCTAATCTAAATTGCATTTGACTTTTGTTAGATATCAATTATGCCTTTTGATCAAAAGTCACTCTCAACATCACCGAAGAAGAATTTCAAAATTGATCCAAAACAAAAGATTAGACAATGGAGTTTCTTCATAATTAAAAAAAAAAATCAATTTTAACTCGTTAAATAATACTTTTAGATGTCTGTTTTCTATTTATTCCTATAAAACAGTTGCTTTTTAAATATGATTGTTTTCAAAAAAAAAAAAAAAAAATTAAAAAATGGATTTTTTTAATAATTAAAAAAAAAAATCAATTTTAACTCGTTAAATAATACTTTTAGATGTCTGTTTTCTATTTATTCCTATAAAACAGTTGCTTTTGAAATATGATTGTTTTCAAAAAAAAAAAAAAAAAATTGAAATTCAATACTTATTTTAATTGAAGGTATAATAATAGAACGTGAAGCAATTTCAACATAGTCAGCTAATTTACATATGCTAACATGGTTTTAAGTCTCCTCTCATATTTATTTTGTTTATGTTTAATATTAGCCTTTTAGTCTAATTTTCTATTCCTCGTTTCAATTTAGTTGGATTCTCATTTTAAAGGTCAGTAAACAAGTTCAATCCCAATATTAGAAAATTTATTTTAATGCTAAAAATTTTCATTTTGATTCAATCAAATAACCTACCAAAACCTTTCTATACAAATTTAAGATATTTTTGAAAGACGACTAAAAAATAATCCAACCAAATAACTTAATGCAACAAATTCATAACTTAATTATCATCATTACCTATAACATTGAAATTTAAGATTTAATAATTAAATTTTTTTTTTCTTGAGATGCTGAATTAATTTATGACTTGGAGTAGTTCCTCTAATAAGGTAGTTGGGGAGAGTTTTCGACAAGAGAGAATGTCTGATTCCAAGTTCCAACCAAAGAAACGTCAAATCAATGATGACAAGAGTTTCTTAATTTATAAGAATTAAATATTTTTTATATTTTATTTTAAAAATAATAAGAATAAATAATTTTTCATGTTATATTTGGTAACATTTACAATTCGAGTAATGTTTTAAATTACAAAACTGCTTGAAATATTTTTAAATATAGCAAAATATCAATGTCTATTAATGATAGACAATGATAAACATCTATTAGTATAGATGAATAGTGATAGAAAATAATATTTTGCTATATTTATAAATAAGTTGGCTCCTTTTATTATATTGAAGATCAATTTTCGAATTACATCCATAAATTTTGAATAATTTAAATATTTAAAACTATTTCTTATAATGTTGACATTTGTAGGAAGCTAATATATGTCAATTAAATAAACTTTAGGATTTAGACAAATAAATAAATATATCATGCAAAGCAAAGATTGATAATGTTGACTCTAAAAATTGAATAGAAGGGCATAGTTCAAAGTTTAGGTCTTAAAGTAGAATATCTAAATTGAAATATAATTTAATAAATTTAAATTGTTAACTAATATTTCCAATTATTAAAACAAAGCCAAAAGTAAAGTTGAGAGAAAACATGACTCTATTCTCTAATATACCAACATATGTAGCAAAATTGTGTACTTCAAACGACTCTAGTATATCAAGATAAGAGACAATAAATTAACATATTATCATTAATAAATTAGAATAATATTTTACCCTATAAGATTAAGTCAGCAAACAAAGATAACAAAAACAAAATAAGAAAACTCAAACAATTTTTTTTATTAAACGTAAAATTTGATCAAATAGAATCACGACAAACAATATATAACATTAACATATATAAAACAATTGATAATTTTAATTATGACACAAAGGTTAAACAAACCCATGAAACTGCCAAATTTCCTTCTCAAGAAGGAAAAGTGACAAAGATAAAACAAACAGGATGTGTATGAATTGATAACCACTAAAAAGCAATTAAATATACACCAAAAGAAAGGATTTGAAGGCCAAAGGGGGGAGGGGTAATTTGGTAATTGTGAGTGTAAAGTTAGGTATGACTGGAAAGAAAAGAGAAAGCTAAATAAAGAAGCAAATTTTTCAAAAAAGAAAAAATATATATTATAATAATTTTTTTATTAAAAAAAAAAAAAATTGAATAAAATGAAAAGTGTATATAAAAGAAAAAGGGAAAAAGGTTGGTTGTGAAAATAAAAAACTGAAAGTAAGTGGGCAAGGAAGGGGGGTTTCACCAATGTCTTTTTTGATAGCACCAATTTACAAAGGCATTCCAATATGCCCAATGCCTTACTCTCTTTTATTTCCTTTCTGGTCAGTCGGTGTCTGTCCCTTTCAATATTCCCCCTTTTTATTATTACCCCATAATCAACTTTCCTCTAATTCTTCCGCTTTTACGGTTTTTACTCTAAATTTGTTTCATTTCTTCCGGTGCTTTTTCTTTATAATTTCTACGCTTAAATATTATTTTTCTCATTTTATATTTTTTTCTTCCTTCATTTTGATTCATATACTTTCAAAATGTTTATTTTACTTTATGTACTTTTAATTTTGATCTATTTTGGTCCTTTCACTTTAAAAAATTGACCATTTTAGTCTCTTCGTTTTCATTTTTACTTCATTCTTAAGGGATCAAAATTTTTTAAAATTCAAGGACAAAAAATCAACAAAAGTTAGAAAGTACGATAATCAAAATAAACATTTTAAAAGTATAAAGATTAAAATGAACCAAAATCAAAAGTATAAAAATGAAAATAGTATTTCAATCTAATTTATATCTTAATGAAGTTATATATAGAGAAAGGTTCGAATCTTTTTAGTTGTATTAAAATTTAGAAGATGATTTTATGGTTGGGTGAGGTGGAACGAGCTTGATGTTGTCTTATTTATTCCTCGGTCTTGGTAGAATTGGTGAAGTTTTCTCTTTATTTTCTCTTTTTTTTTTTTTTTTTTCTTTGTCTAGAATGATTGATATTAATCTGAAATCAAGATTACTTGGAGGAAATGTTTTGTTTCTTTTAGAATTTTTCTTTTTGTCATTATCACTATGTAAAAATATNTTTTTTTTTTTTTTTTTTTTTTTTTTTTTTTTTTTTTCTTTGTCTAGAATGATTGATATTAATCTGAAATCAAGATTACTTGGAGGAAATGTTTTGTTTCTTTTAGAATTTTTCTTTTTGTCATTATCACTATGTAAAAATATTTTATAATATTTATAACGTCTCATCCTAGGTTTCAAAGTTTGAGTTTGATATCTAATGTCTCTGCTAATCTCCTGCGATCTTTCTTGAACAATTCTTGAGAGAAAATTTTCTCTATAGACCAACACGAGACGAAAGAATAATCCTCACGTACATACTTCCTAAGTAAATTTTTAGCTCATCTCATATAGTATAATTTCAAGTCAAGCACACTTAATTTTTGAAATTCGTATGATTGAGCCACTGAAAAAAAAAATGACATTATTGGTATAGATAGTAACTATCAATTTTTTTAATCTTGTCTTGACCATACTTACATATTCTTAAGATCATTCATCTCATTCAACTATGCTCTGATTTTAATCATATATACATCATATATACTCCAGTGTTACAGTTTAAATATATATGTTTGTTTTATAAAGAAAAATAAGTATAATAAAAGAAAAGTTTAAATACTACTTTGATTCTACTTTCAACTTTAATTCATTTTAGTATTTTTATTTTCCTTTTTATTTCATTTTTGTTTAAAAGAACAGTAACTAAAACAAACATTTTAAAAACGTATGAATCAAAATGAACCAAAGTAAAAGATACAGTCAAGAATAAAATAAAAGTAGTATTTATATTTTTAAAAAGAAGTTTGAAAATCAAGTCAAGGTTTTGCAAAGTATGTAAATATATGTATATATATTAACCTCAAAATTATCTCATTCTTTACGATTCCTATCCCTAATTTTAAAGTGGCCTATATTAGATTCATCTCGTCGAATATCGTAGAGATGCAGAATTAGTATTCTAAGTATTGATTGGATTTTACATGTTGAAGATTCTAAAATCAATTTGACTGGTCAAAAAATCTACCTGTCTAATCACATCAAAATTGGTATTAAATTTCAATCGACATGTTATCATTTTTAAGGATATTTTTACATATCCATACGATATAAATGATGAATTGTATTTCTATTATAACATTAAAAAAAAAAAAAAAACTAATATGACACTAACATGAATATATATAAGTAAGGTTGAAATATCATCTTGGTCTCTAAATCATAAACCTTAGATTTAAGATTTATTGGAAGTATAGAAATTAGAATTGAACCAAGCTTAATTTATTACAAAGGCCAAAATGATTTTTTAACGTACAAATTTTCAAGCATTTCAACTAATTCAATAACGGTAAAATATTTTCAATTAGATTGTTTTTGTAATCTTTATCGATATTTTAAAATTTGGTAACTACAAGATTTGAAATAGACTCAGTCTTACAAATCGCAAAAAGAAAAGAGAAAAAATCTTTCTTCTTTTTCATTCGACAACCTCTTGCTTTTATTCTTTTACAAAGATGACAAAGTTTTTTTTTTTTTTTTTTCCTATGCCTTGTGTGCTTTGTAAAATACAGCAACTTTAATACATAAAGATAAAGAAAGAATATTATCAAATGAATTTCAATATTATATACTCTCAAAATATATATATATACACATTTTTTCAAATATGCTATGTTTATTAACATATTTTTTCATGAATAAAGTTCCAGACAGTATGGAAGAATATTCTTATTCACCATCAATTTGATGTGTTTTGTTATGTACCTAATTTTTTCCATATATTTTAAAGTTAAATTTGTGGAAAAGTTATCTTCTTAGTCTCGAATTATGAAAAGTATGTGGATTTAGTTTTTGAGTTTTCAAAATATATATTTTTAGTACCCAAGTTTTTAAAAATAAGTGTAATATATTTGGTTTACGATTTTATAAAATATACCTTTTTAGTTAGAAAATTTTTTATAATGAATTTAAAATATCTCTAGTTTTTTATTTAAAATAATTATATGCCATTTTGAATTAGAAAAATAAGTTTCCTAAACAAATATATTTTGAAAATTTATATAGTATTCTTGCTCGATTGTTATATAATTTAGCATTATGTAAAACATTAGTTTATATTAAAATGTATTTAATTCACACAAGTAACAAATATGATTTCTCAATGAGTCACTATCACTTTTTATTTTCGATAATTATTGTCTTTAGCCATATAAAAATATAGATATAAAGCTGTGGTTTCTATAAGTTTCTCTTTATTTAAAGAAAACAAGAGTCATTTTCTCTCCTTCTCCTTGTTTCTATTACTAACAATAATGTTTAATTTATGGGGTTATGCAAACAAATGCGTGAGCATTATTCTCATTATAATAGGTCTAAACCACTTATTTATTTATCCTTTCCCTCTATTTTTCCTTTTTTTTCTTTTTCTTCACAAATCACTTTGAATTTTAGTTTGATTATCATTTTAAGCTTTACCCAATAAAATTTCAATTCAAAATAATTGGATTAAGATTTGAATGTTATTTTCGTTATTGTATTTTCTAACTTTTATCTATTTTGGTCTTTATATATTTCTACTTTGTTGATCTAATCTATTTTTATCTTTTATATTTTTTAAGAGTGGAATTTAGATTTATTTATATTGTTTATTTTCTGTAAAATCTTATCACAACATGAAAATTATATTCGTGTATTAACTTTAACTTTCTTTTTTAAGCGTTGCAATTCAAATAATATAAAGATGAGAATTTGAATCTATCCCTTTAAACAAAGTTACTTGTATGGTTTTTTAAATATTAAAATACTATTTTGGTCTTTATACTTTTTGTTTCGCTCTATTTAATTAGTTTGTGTTTTTTAATAAATCTCGAAAAAACAAAAAAGTATCCGAATAATTTTGTGCTATAAATTTTGAAAACATATTTACATTATGTCTTTACTTACCTAAAAATTATCATTATTATTATTTAACCAATTTTCACAAATGTTAACTTCAAACTAACAATAAGGAATTATGCTAAAATAGAATGAGATTGAAAGTATATGAACCAAAATTATATTTTAATGGTTAAATTATAAAGTTTAATCATTGAACTTTCATGTTCGTGTCTATTTGATCTCTCTAAACTTTCAAAAGTGTTCAAATGTCCTTAAACTTTCAATTTTGTATTTAATAAGTAGTTAATTTTGCGATTAATAGATTTTTAACTCTCTATTTTATATCATTTAAGTTCTTAAATTTTAAAAAATATCTAATAGATCCTTTAAAAGTAAGCATTGAATAGACTCTTAATCTTTTTATAAAATTTAGTGGTTCCAGGAACATATTTAATGAATAAACAAATTATTAATTTTTTTTTAAAAAAAATAAATATAATAGATACAAAATTAGAAGTTAAAAAGTTTATTAAGCTGTGTTTAGAAATCAAATAACTAAACTTGTAATGGAAAGGTTTTAATATATGACACGAGGTTTATATGCAACTTTTGGCAACTGGAGGAGAGATTAGTTGAATGAAATGACAAGAAGTCAATCACAATTCTGCGGTGGGGCCCTCAGGGAAAAATAGCATATTCTTTCTTCCACGTGTCAGCTTCTTGATTCCCTTCCAGATTCGCTCCCTATTCCAATCCAACGGCCCTCAGGTCACCCCTATCAAACCCAATTGCTTCGCCGCTAAGTTCCCGGCCGGCAGCTAAACTCTCCCCCCATCTCTTTTAAAATATACATGTCATCCAAAAGTTAATGTCTGACTTGACCATACTTTTATAAAATAAATGTGCAAATTCGAGGGTTTTTTTTTTTTAATATAAAAAAATTAATTATCTTTTATAAATATTTTAAAATTTTACTTTAATTTAAAAAATAGCAAAAAAGAAAAAAAATCATTTTTTCCTAAATTTTGAGTTTAGTTTCTATTGGGTTTCTAAGTTTTAAAATGTTGTACTTTTAGTCTTTTAAGTTTTGTGTTTGATTTCAATTTAGTTACTAAATTTCAAAACGGTACGATTTTACTCAAGAGATTTGATATATGTTTCAATTTGGTTCTTAAATTTCAAATTTTATAATTTTAACCTAGAGTATTTGCTGAATATTCACTTCAATTTTTGACGTTAATGTCTATTAATTAATTTGAAATAGTTAGAAGTGAAATTTGAAAATTAACTTTAATAGTGATGAAAAAATAGTAAAACTTCTTTAATTACAATTTTTTTCAATTATTTTGAACTATTGTCTTTTTGGATTGACTTAAGAAAAAAATGTTTTTCAAAAAACTCATTTTTATTTAAACTCTTTTGATAAAAAAAACAGTTTAAAATACACTTTAAAATTCTATTTTGAGTGGTTGCCAAATACTCTAATTTTTTTTCAAAATGACTTATTTTTTAAATTAAACACTTGAAAGTGTATTAAAAACGCACCCTTAGTTAATAGATATTAGTACTAAAGACTAAACGTGAGTGTTTGGATTAAAATGAAAAAAAACACAAAGTTAAAAGTATAAATCTTGAAATGATTAAAATGAAACAAAACTCAAATTTTAAAAAGTAAAATTATAATATCTTGAAACTTAAAAACCAAATTAAAATCAAACCCAAAATCTAACCTAAAACTTGCGTTTGGATTTCTACAAACGTGGGAGTGGAGAAATTTTGAATACTTATTGATTTAAGCTTTGGGGTTAAGCAGAACATAGATGAAAATGAAAGGGAAAGTGAAAGTTTTTAATTTTCAACCTAAAGAAAAGGAAGGAATGTTTTAACACTTCATCATCTATACTCAGGTAGTCTTGTTTGGCAGTCTTGAGTTAATTTAAATATTATACGCTAATATTAGTGATATCTTGTTGATAGGATATAATAACAAATCTTTTTATCAACTAGAAATATATTTGTTATTAACCACCACATTATATCTTTTCCATAACTAATAGAAGAGAAACTATGTAAAAAGGGTAAAAATGAACTTAGTTTAGTGGTATTGTCATACGCTCTATTATTAGAGATAGGATGTTCAATCTTTCATCTTACAGTTATTATACTAAAAAATAGAAATAATATAAAAATAGAGTGAGAAAAAAAATATTTAGTTCTCGAATGTTTTAAAACAATATCAACTATTTAGTTTCAACTCAACAAATACTGAACATCTATTTTGGTATGTATTTAAATAAGTCAAAGCTTTGTTTAATTTTGCAAAATATCTATTTATTTTTTTTATATAATACGTGGAGTGGGAGAATCGAACTTAAATTTATATTAATTGTACTATATAGTACTTGTTGGCTATTGTCAAACTCATGTACACCTAAATATTTAGGTGGTTCGATGACTCAAATTGAGGGTCATCCACAATCAAGCAATACTTAAATACGTTATAAGATGCATCTATCTTTGTACAATTTATTCTCATCACCCGCCAAACAAAAAAAATTTAAAATATTTGGAAAAAAAATAGTAAGAATAATTTGGTTATTTTACATTTTTGAATCCGTAATTATAGAGTCTGTGGAAGGGCAATTTGGTCAGTATGCCACGTCAAACATTTTAACCTCATGTGCCGTCCACTTTCGCTCACAGACCCACGCCACCTCTTCTGAAAACAACGTACCCTTTAGCTCTTTTATTTTTATTTTTTTTCTTCACTCTAAACCCTATATATCACTCCCACACTCTTTTCCTCTCTCCCCTTTTCCTCTCTCCTCCTCTCTCTCCGCCGAATGAAGCACAATTTCTCTATTTTCGCCGCCGTCCGCCGCCTAATTCCGATCTTCCTCCTAACCAATTACTATGAAGCGTAGCGCCTCCGAGTTGGCTCTTGAAGAGTTCCTCAAAAAAGCCGCCATCATCTCTCCCGACGACGACGTTATCGACCCCGAAGACAACGACGTTTTCAAAATCGAACAACAACAAATCATCAGAAGCCCCAAAAGAGGCAGAAACTTTCAGGATTCCGCCGATGCCACCTGCTTCTTCGGCGATATTGATTTCAGCTGTTTCCTCGTCAAAAATAATCGGGTCCGTTTTAATCTCTCTTTATAAATTTGTTACTTAATAACAATTTCTAATATCAAATGCATCTTGAGCTACGTTCATATATATTTTTTTTTAACCAACAAGGTTTGTTAGGTAACTTTAGTTCCAAAAGATACGTGCAGTTAAGATGAAACGTAAATTTTGTGATGATGGAATCGTTGCTAATTTTATTGTTGTTGTTTTTTTCGATGGAAATTGGTAAGTAGGATTGGAATATTTTATTTAGTTTCATGAATTTAAATATTCACGTAAGGTTTTTGTTTAATGCATGAATAATTGAATATTTTAAAGTATAAAATTACAATTTTCTTAGGCTCATGCAGCTTTTTATTTTTTTAAAAAAAAATAAATAAAATTTAAAAAAAAAACAAAATTGAAAGTTGCAGGAGATAGTGGACGCAATTGTTAACTGTGGAGGTGGGCTGGCGGAGGCTCCTTTATGGTCACAGAATCTCACTCCTAAGCATTCAAGCTTTTCAGCAACTATAGATTCCCAGTCTTCTATTGGTATGACCATTATATTTTTATGTATATATATATATATAGAAGTTTTAATTTAATCTTTTATATGAATTTTAATTATTGATTATGTTGTCGTTTCTTTTAAAGCATATTATTTCATAAATACGAAATGATGGGTGTTCGTATCTAAAAAAATATTCTTTATTAAGAGGGAATGTAAATTTTGAGTGATAGAATTGTTTCAAGTTCAATATTAAAATTTAAGAATATGTTTCTATTAAGATTAAAATAAAAGTGATTTTGCTTAATTATGAATGATGCCTTACATTTTTAAAACTTGTTATATGTTTTAGGTGATATTTATGTACGCACGAATAATTTTGTGGGTCAGATATGGTATTTATAATATGGTTGAGAACTATGTACCTTTATTTATTTATTTATTATTTGTAAAGATTTTGAGTAGCACGTGCATTTTAAATATCAAAATGAAAAATGTACTTTTTAAAAAAAAAAATACTTAAGAAAAAAACATTAGAATCAATAAGTTATTAAAGATTGTGTAAATTTATTATTATCAATGGTAGATTATTGAATGACGTGCATCAAAATTTTAGTTAATTAATCAATTACAATTATTAACTAATTACATGCTCTTTCTAAGAATAATATTATAACTACATTGAAGTTTCATAAAAATATAATTAATTAATTGTTATACTACGTTTATCACATCCACTAAATATTAGACTGGATTACTAAATCTTTGTTTATTAACATGTAATTTATCATATCAATTTAGATATACATCTAACGACTTAAGTATAACTTAACAACGATTTAGATGTATATTCAGATCTTTCATGTTCATTTAAGTTATATATAAAAAAAAAATTGTTTTCAAATTATTGAATACTAAATTCCTCTTAAGAAATCAATATAAAAATGACTAACCACCCACTACAAAATTTCAAGTTAGAGAAGCTCAATTGGAAATGATAAAAGTATACCGGGAGTGATAGTTCTATTCTTCATAATATTAAAAATAATAATAATAAATAAATAAAATACAAAAACAAAAACTTTATAAAAAAAAAAAAAAAAAAAAAAAAAAAAACAAAAACAAAAACTTTATGAAAAAAAAAAAAAAGAATACAAAAGTAAACATAATTTAATTAGTCTATAATATGTGATAGTGACTAAAAAATTGTATAATTCAACAAATCATAATATTATACTAAAAGAACACAGTTTCTTTCTCAATTATTATTATTAAAACAACTCAAAAAAGTACAAAGCAAAGTCACCAAACAAAAGAAAAGAAAATCAGAACAAACAAAAAGGAAATATTAAAACTAAAGAACAATGTCACTTTTATTTTTGGGTGAGAGAGAAACTAGGAAGCTCTTTATATATGGAGTGAGCAACAAGCAACTCAAATTTCCTAAAATGTTTTCCAACAAAACATCTCTTTTGAACTCTATTTTTCTTGGACTTATTTCATTTAGTCTCTATATTTTTAAATATCTAAATTTAGCTTTCTTACATTTAATAAAACCTAAATTAATCTCTATAGTAAAAAAAAAAAAATAGTTTCTATTCCTCTTTTATTAATCTTTCATTCCTAAACCTTTGTAGAATATTCCGTTTATTTTTTCTTAAATGAAAGTTATTGTTTGAAATTTAAAAAATAAAAAAATAATAAAAAACATAGACTAATTTTAAGGTATACAACAAGGACTAAAGTGTAAAAAGTCAATGAAATTACCTAACCAAAAATTGTATTTTGGTTGTGTGTGAGATCAGTAAGGAAAGTTTGGATTGTGTGTAATAAAAGGGTTTGGTGTGGTCAGTGAGCAGCCCAACATCAGCCAGTAATTTGATGGGCAGAGAGCACCAAAGAGGTAACAATAGTGGGTCCTCTGAAGATCAATCTGATGATGAAATTGAAGCTGGCTCTTGTGAACAAAGTACTGACCCTCTTGCTTTGAAGAGAATCAGAAGGTCACCTTTTTTTTTCCCTTCTTTTAGTATCATTCATTTTCATTAATTATTATTCATCTGATGATGTCTTCT
Organism: Citrullus colocynthis; assembly: GCA_031780015.1. NCBI lineage: Eukaryota > Viridiplantae > Streptophyta > Magnoliopsida > Cucurbitales > Cucurbitaceae > Citrullus > Citrullus colocynthis. The sequence goes on along the minus strand of QLSR01000479.1, from coordinate 230,961 downwards.
CCTTGGCTTTCACTTGCAGAATGATCTCTAACAGGGACTCTGCTAGAAGGTCAAGAAGAAGAAAACAAGCTCATTTGGCTGAACTCGAGAACCAGGTATATCGTTGGTTCTTCAATGTATAATTAAAGACAATTACTATCTCTAAATTGATGAAGTTGGTGTTGTTGACCAGCCAATCAGTTTTAGTGTCAGTTTGTGAGTGGAACTAGGATTAATGGCTAAACGAGACTTTAAGAATTTGGAGATATCGTTTGTGTTTGTTGGTCTAATAGGTCCTTTTTTTTTTTTCCCCCTCTCAGGTGAAACAATTGAAAGGAGAAAATGAAACCTTGTTCAACCAACTTTTAGATGCTAGTCAACAATATCGTGATGCCAATACGAACAACCGTGTGCTTAAATCAGACGTAGACGCATTAAGAGCTAAGGTACACTCCAGTGTTTTCATAAGACTTGTTTGAAACAACTTCCTATGTATTTAAAAGAAGTATTTTTTTTTTTAGGTTCAAAGCAATATTTTTAAACACTTTGAAAATCATTCCAAACACAGATCTCTTATGACATGTTTGAGAATAATTTTAAAATTGTTAAAATCACTCGAATAATGTTTTTAATTATTTCAAAATCAATTAATAATATAAAAAATTATTTTAATTATTTTAAAATTCCTCCCAAACGTGCAAGAGAAAGTAAACTAATTTTTTCCCTTTTTTTTTGGTTTGTTCAGGTGAAGTTGGCTGAAGATACACTTGCTAGAGGCTCAATGACCTGTAGCTTGAATCAGCTGCTGCAGAGTCATTTGAGCACACCACAGCCACTCACGGCACTCAGACGAATGTCAAACGTCGCACCGCCGCTCGGTTTACCTGGAGACGAAGTTTCTTATTCCTGCGTGACAATGTCGGGGCAGAACCCAACCGCGGGGCTCCCAAACTCAGATATACATATGAAAACAGGAATGGGTAGTGAGGCCGTTAGCTGTGTTTCAGGGATTTGGCCTAGAAATTAGCCTTTTCTCTCTTTGCCTTTCGACACCAGCATTGTTGTTTTATCATGTCATGTGTTTGGCTTGTATGATAGAAGTCAGACTTCTTCCCACCCCCTTCTGTTTGCTGTGTTAATTTTCAACAGGCATTTCCTCTTTTGCTTGCCTTTTATGGTCATTGTGAATTGCCATTCTACTCTTTTTTTTTTTTTTTTTTTTTTTTTTCCTCTTTTGTTCTTATATTGGTAAGAAATTCAAACAAACTTAATTAGGCTCCTATTGACATTAAAACCTTAAATTTATGGTTAGTTTGAATTTACTTTCTAAGTCTACTAGAAAGTCAATCCAAATAGACCCATAAATTTATGTTAGAGAGAGTGAATCTAGCTTGACTAAAAAAAATGCTTAAATATTTTTTTACGTGATTAGAGGGGGTTTCAAGAAGAAGATGTGTGCAACTTATTTTTCCAATATGATGCTCCATCAAGATGATGTCTCTTGGGATTCACAATTTTCAGATTGGATCTCAAAATTTAGACCAAATGCCCATTTAGACTTCATAGACTCTGATACTATATCAAATAACATGTGATTTCATCTTAAAATCAATTAGTAATGACATGAGTAACTTACCTACTTTATGAATATTGTGCGAAAGTTTCTTGATTATTCCGACGTGAGATCTTCAACAATAAGAGTGACTTTCATGTTTTAGAAAGAAATCAAACATACAAACTAATTTCTTTACACTACAAGTGTAGAAAAACTAACACAAGATCTAACAAACAACTATCAATACAAATGATGGAATAAAACATAACATTGTATCAACAAAAAACTTATACCTGTTTGCAAACAAATGGCTACACATAGAAGATAGTAGGAATTGAGGGAAGAATGTTATTCATTTTATTTTCTTTAGTTGGATAAAGATTATACCAAAACTACCCTTTTTGTAGAAATTTGGCCTGAAAAGAAAGAAGAAAAAATATATATAATAAGAAGAAATCAAAGGCATTTTACTTTACACCCATCATTAATTCAAACTCACTAAAGTCAACTTTTCCATCCAAATTAACATCCACAACACTAACCATTTTCTCAATCTCTCTAATTCCCCACCCTTTATCTAACCCCAAACAATCAAGCACTCTTTTCAATTCCACTGTGTCAATAAACCCATCTCCATCCACATCAAATATCTTGAACGCTTCATAAAGCAGCTCATTTCTCTTCCCTTCCTCCTCTCCGATCACCTCCTCCACCGCCACCTCATCGCCGCCCTCCGCCGCCGCCAGCTCGAATTTCTCCTTCTCTTCTTCACTCTGTATCAACCCAAGTTTCTCCACCACCCCCTTTGCTTTTTCCTTTTTGATTCTCCCGTTTTCCCTCATCCCAAACACCGTAATCAACGCCCTGAGTAATACGTCATCGTAGACCACTCTGTGGGGCCTTGATGCGTCGTCGTCAATGGCGGATTCCGCCGCTGCTCGAGACCGCCCACCAAGTGTTTGTAGAAAGTCCCCAATGAATCTGGAGATACCCATTTGGTGGAAATGGTAAAATTTGTTGAAGAGTTTGTGTGTGATGTGTGTTTGGGAATTGGGGATGTGAATTTATGAGTGAGGGTGGAGATTGAGAGCTGGCAGAGAAATAATTTTTTTAGAAATTGGGGGATTTTTTGTGGATTGAATGCGTTGTATTTGAAATTTAATTATATGAAATTGTAGTTAAGTTTTGAGGAAGAGAAGGAATCGGGGGACAGGATGTACTTGTTTATCGCCAGCATGATGCGAATCCATGGGAGAAATTTGGGGTTTCAAAAATCTTACTGCAACTACTGACAACTCCTCCTCCATTTCTATTTTTGCATAAATATTTTCAATTTTCTTACTACTCCCACGTAAAATGTCTTTTATATGTTGTTTTGGCACTTCAAAAGTCCAAGTATGCTGTAAATTTAAAAGGTTTGGAAACTCAAATTGAATTTGTGTTTGACGTATTTAATTATTTATGATTATTTACTATTATGATTCTAGTATATACTACATAAACTCTCTCACTTTAAAGGTGCCACATTCTAAATTTGGTAACATTTTTTTAATAAAATTAATCTTTGTCCCATAGACGTAGTTAACACATTGGTAATGAACCACGTAAATCTGTGTGCTGATTTTCTATTCTTTTATGTTTATGTATTCTTTATTTGTCGATTTTGTAACACATTGAATGACCTAAGTTTCCGATGATTAATGTCGTTTGCCCCAATTTTTAAAAATAATAAGGACTTGTTTGGATCACAAATATTGTTTCATTGGTATGGATATTAAATATCTGATATTTAAATATATGAGATAATTAACGTGTTTGGATATGGATGATAATTAATGTTTGGAAGTTATAAACATATGTATTCAATCTACCAATTTTGAATATGAAAACCAAAATTAAATAATTATTTAATTAAATTCAATAGACCAATTAATATAGCCCTCAATAAATTTTGGATTATTTAATTTATTGTTATTTTAATTAACTATTTAATAACTAAGATAAAAATAAAATGATTACTGTTATATTAAACATAATTAAATGATTTAAATTAATTACTAAAAACAATTAAATTAATATAAATTAATTAAAATATTAATAATTAATAATGATAGTTGATGTTAAAATAATTGAAGTAGTTTGTAAAGAAAATTATTTTAAATGACAAAACTGCAGAAAATATTTACAAATAATAGCAAAATATCACAATCTATCCGAGATAGACCACAATACATTGCGATAGACTACTATCTATGTCTATCATGACACAGATAGACACAAATAGTAGTCAATCGCAGATAAACAGTGAAATTTTGTTATATTTGTAAATATTTTGGTTCATTTTCCTATATTTGAAAACCACCCTTATTGTAAAGGTAAGTTGAAATTTATTAACTCTAAATAATATATTTATATCTAATAATTAATTACAATGGATAGTAATGATTGTACTAAAAATTTACTGGTAATTAATAATTGCTATTTATTTATTAATTAATTGAATTATATTTTTTCTGTTCATCACTCAGACATAGAAATTCCACAATTATGCATGGTATTTTTTACCTATGTCATATGAGTTTTAAAGTTTTTTGGATAATAATATCTTTGGATTTGAAAAGTGAGATTCTGTTAAACAAACAACGTTATTAAATACATATATATGAAATCTCATTGGAAAACATATGAAGCAAATAGGCCCTAGAGGATGATTCTCTAAATTGTCAAAGTATATTAAGTATTCAAACTACCCATCAACTACCATTAATGAGAGTTCAAAGTAACAAACGTGAGCGTGATTGAGAGTTCAAAGCAACAAACGTGAGTGTGATTGAGAAAGTGAAGAAGAGCACAAAGAAATTAGACCAAGGAACAATGTGAGTGTAAGCGAGTGGAGAAGGAATACTATTATTGCATTGGATTATAGTTTTACACAAGTGTAAGGGAGGAAGGAACAACCCTAGTTAGCGTGTGAGAGCACTTTTGTAAGGATGATGAGAGAAAAATCAAGGCAAGCAACATTACAACCGCATAATTAAAGTAATTTGTTTAGAAAATCCTAACATAGCAACCTATACAGGGGGTAAATTATAAAAAAAAATACACTTGTGATTTGTCATTCATTTCAAAAGTGCTATGTATACTTTTAAATTTTATAATATTACTTTTGACCACCTTTAAATGTTTTAAAATTACTTTTAAAACAAAAATATCTTTTTTAGACCCGAAAGGGTGGTGTAATGATCTACCTACAATGAAAACTTAACTCACCTCATAACTTTTGTCACCATCACACCTTTCATTTGAATTTATGTGTAAAATTATAAATAATATTTATATTCAATGGTGGTTCTAAAGATTAAGAATAGTAATCCATATTTTGAAAAATTAATAGAGCCTTTTAAAACAAATAACCAAGTTTAAGAATATTTTATATAATTTAACTAAAACTATATATGGGTGAATATCATCCTAAAAATTGAATATCATATATATAAAGACAATGGTTACAGTAGTATCTCTAGTTATCACTTATATATTATTTGCAAAAATATTTCCAAAATTGTGTACAAATTTGAGAAACAACATAACTCCTCTAGTTTCCAATTTTTTAGTACAATGAGTCTTATAATTACTAACTCATCTTAGTTGAGTTATATTAACTTTGGCCGTTGATTTTCAAAAATAAAAAATAAAATAATTATCGAATAATGTCTTAATTAATAAATAGATATATACATGAAAATACATGTATTAGATTTATAATTTGAGGATATTTATCTACATTTATTCAAGTTTTCTATTAACTCCATCTCTGTTTTTTTCTCCAACTTAGGATGTGTTTAAAAACATTTTCAAGTGAATTTAGAAAACAAGTCATTTTAGAATAAATTAGACCGTTTTTATTAAAAGAGTTTAAATAAAAATGAACTTTTTTAAAATATTTTTTTCTCAAGTCAATCAAAATATATTCTTAAATAATTGAAGAGTTTTTAGATATCAACTCGATAAATAGGAGGACTTAAGGGTTTTTTTTTTTTTTCATAAGATGAATAAATATAAGGTTGGAATTGAAAATTGGTAAATCCAAATAACGGTTATCTTTCCGACGTGCAGTCTCCTTCCAAGAAGCAATCATGTGTTTAGAGAGTGTTTTTTTCTCTCTTTGTATAAATAATTATACATTAATAAATGATTCTAATTTAAGAAATTAAATAAAAATCAGCAACGTATCTGGCCATTTATTAATGGAATATTATTAGGTATTTTAAATTAAATTTGAGCGAATTATTTTATTTGCATGTGTCTATGCTGCACACACTTTCCAGAAACCGCGTTACCAAGCTGTATTATTATTATTATTATTACATTATTCATTCGGATTATTAATTAATTCATTTTTATTTTATTTTAATCTCAAGTATATATCCCACGCAATTTTTATCTGCTTCAGGCCATCACGTGATCCCATTTTTGGAATTAATTATAATAGTACAAAAGATTAATGCAATTCTTATCAGCTATATATTATATCACTAAATTATGTTAGTAAACTATTGTATTTATTTTGTTTTTATTTTTAAAATTATAAATTTAGAATCAATTTGTTGTTTCTAAATTTTACAAACATTTCTAAAAAAAAATGGGTCAAAATTAAAAAACAACAAAATGTAGTTTTTCCTATTTTTATTTTTGTATTTCTAGTCTAACTTACTGTTTCCATAAACAATCGTTCTCAACTTTTGGTATATTGGTATTAGGCGCCTATAATAGTTAACAATCGTGAATTTAAAACCAATTTATCCTACTTGAAATAATTTTTTTTAGACATTTTTTATTTTTATTTTTATTTTTTTTAGAATATGTTTCTTCATTCTGATTTTTTTTAGCGAGTGTCAAGCTAATCTCGTGAGAGTTGCCCCACCACATTGACAACATTCTCACCACATTGACAACATTTGAAACACATAGAAAAAAGGAAGAAGCAAGAGCTTGAGCTCAACCAGCCATTGATAATCACTTTTGTGGTTCCCAATCGGGATGGAGATTCCGGTCCGGTGTGGAGACACCTTCTTCATGTTCTAGGGGTCCAATGTAGCCCGCGCTAAGCAGGGAGAGCTCCTCTTTGGTTTCATCTGTCCACATTCTTCTCGCCTATTCGGAGTGTTGGAAATAAATCTAATGGTTTTTTGATTTTGGATTTCCCGATCACTGGAAGCAATCTTCACTGGCACAAGGATCTCCTCCCAGCAACCTCCACTACGGACAATGAGTTTACGAAGACTTCGAGTAGTGCGAGATAGGCTAATCACCAGACTACTCTATTTTATTTCTCAATCAATTCCCAAGATGGACACTTATTTTTATTTTATATATATTTTTTAATTTTGCTATTTACAAAAATAAGTCTACTATATTTATATTTTATTTTAATTTTGAATTTTAAAATTCTCTAATATTTAGATTGATATATTATTTTAATTTTCAATATGTATATTAATTTTTTTTATATATTTCAACTTTTAAATATCAAATTTTGCATGTTTATATATTATTTTAATTATAATATTTTTAATATATTTGAAACTTAATAGAATTTTATAATATATAAATTTTGTTGTCTAAGACATTCATTTAGCTTAACTTTAATATTTTACAACCATGACATGTACATAATTATATAATTAAGTTGGATTTGACTCGAGTTCATTTAAAACAATGAACCGAGTTAGAAATGAGAGTGTCAATCAAATTTAGGCAACATATGAAGTATATGATACAACTTTGTTATTATATTTAGTTGTCATCGAGACTTTACTTCTATTAGATAACATAAACTTTTGATAATATCTTTTTCGATGTTTAATGTATGACATAACTTTTTTTTTTATATATTATTTTGTTAAAAAAAAAAAAAACAAGAAACAAGAAATAGTTATCAAACAAATTTCTATTTCCATTTTTTTTTTAAAGAATTCGGAAACAGGAATTGTTATCAAACATAGTCATGTTTATTATTCTAAAGAAAATGTTTATTATTCTAAAAAAAAAAGAAACATGAAACAAGGAACGAGAAATGAGAACGTTATCGAATAGACCCTTAGTTTTTTAGCTTTCGAATTCTTTAAAACACGTGAATTTATTAAACAAAAAATTGACAGTTGAGTTTCATTAGACATAAAATTCAAATTTATAGCTAATTAATTAATGAAATTGTGAAAATTCTGTCAAAACGAGATTGATATTTTATTAAATACAAACTTTAACGTCGAGGTACTTATTAGACACATTTGAAAGCTTCAAGAACCAAATACGCACAAATCTCAAGTTCATATAAGACTAAGCTTATAATATAACATTATTTTAACATCACTCTAATATGATCAACCAAAACATAACTTAGTAAATGAGGCACCAATTATCAAAAGTTGAAGGCTAGATCTCTTCACTCACAATTGTTAATTTAGGGGGATTTTGACAATCAAATTTATTTATTTATTTGGTAAAAAGTTTGATTGACCTCAAGATTACAACATAAATATTCACCAAAGCAAAATAAGTCTAAGTCATTTAGGGACAAAGCTTCATTATTGTCCTTGAACATTAGCTTTCTTAAATCAATCCCCTACCCTTAAAAAAATCCCAAAATACCTAAGAAAAATATCAGATATTTCATGATTTTCCTTTTTAAATTAATAATATTAGTATTCACTTTCATAATGAGTTTGTTTAATTTTTTTTTCCCCCTACATCCATGTTTATAATGGTGGTGTTTTAATAGGATGAGTTTAGTTATGTAGTTCGGAATTTAGCAAAAGAAAAAAAGAAGATATAAAATAATTAAATTTTCATATCTGTGAGAGAGGTTGGGCGATTTAGAGACAGTATTAGAGAGATTTTTTTATTTTTTAAAATAATAATAATAATAACATTTGCCACACACAATGCTTTTATAATATAACATATATCATGGCATTTTTTCGTGAAGGTGCTAACTAAAATGAAGATGTAACTTATAAGAATAAGATTTTAAAATTTAAGAAGACCAAACTTTCCTATTATCGAAATAATTTAAAATATTAAAAGTTTTTCCCATAAGAAAATTAAATTAATCATATTTTTAAATATAACAAAATGTCACCGTGATAGACAATAATATATGTAAAAATTAAATTATATTAGAAAAGTTGACTTATTTTGCTATATTTGAAAACATCACTTTCTTTTAATGTGCGTTTGGATTAATTTATACATTTTTTTAAAACACTTAAAATGATTGAATTATCTAAAAATGATTCTAAAGAAATTAACTAAAGGCTAAATGTAGTTTTTGTTCATAACCAAAGTAACAATTTAGCATTTGAACTTTAGTTTATAACGATCTAATCCTTATGCTTTCAAATTAGCTCTTTGAACTTTAATTTATAATGATCTAATCCTTGTACTTTCAAATTAGCCCTTTGAACGAAAATAGATAACAATTTTGGTCCACATATTTTACGATTTGTAATGATTTAATCTCTATTGTGAAAAATATTAAGGTTTAATAAAAAAAAATTTACACACATAGATCGAAAATAACATTTATGTATAAATTGTAAAAACTAAATTATTGCGTAATAAAAGTTTACAATTAATTTTGGTGAGACTGTTCACAATAAGGACTAATTAATTAAGTTGGTTACAAATTGTAAAGAATATAAACCAAATTAACAGTTATTTATTAAAATTCAATTACTAATGTCTCGTTGGATAACTATTTTGTTTTTTGTTTTTATTTTTGAAAATTAAGCCTATAGACACTACTTCCACTAAGAATTTTTCTTTTGTTGTCTAGTTTTTACCAATGGTTTAAAAAACAAGACAAAATTTGAAAACTAAAAAAAGTAGGTTTTAAAGATCTATTTTTGTTTTTGGAATTTGGCTAAGAATTCAATTGTAATACTTAAGAAAGATGCAAATCATCATAAGAAATGTGGGATAAATAGACTTAATTTTTAAAAACCAAAACAAAAAAATAAAATAGTTATCAAACTAGACCTAAATTGTTATAAATTTTAAAAGTATTAAAGACTAAATTACTACCTAACTAAATCACTAAGACTAAATTGTTACTTTTAAGTTTGGGAACTAAAAGTATTTTTTTAACTCTAATTAAAAGAATATATTTATAATTGATTGAATTATTATTATTATTTTTAGTGATTGATAGAATTATTTTTTAATATAGTAACAACAAAATAATATTATTATTTAAAACAGTTTTTTTTCAAGTAAGATATAACAAAATTTTTGTTAAAAATCTTTTTTTCAGAACTTTTTAAACTACAAAAATATTTTTTCAAATCGACAGTTAATCATGTTCTTCTATTCCGTGCCTAAGTTTTTAAAACAATAAGCCAGTTTCCTCTCAATCTTCAAGGAGAAAAGACCATTTATACCCTTACTAAAAAGAATAGTCAATTTATCATATTCTCTTGCCGTGAATATAATGCAATCATATAGAAAAGTGACCATCTTAACTGCGTTAGAAACATGAGATTTAATAGGGAAAAAAATAATCAAATTTGACCTTAAACTTATTAAGGTATATCAATATTAATTTTAAACTTTTAATTTCATCAAATTGTATCTCAAATTTAAATAAGTATTAGAGCCAAAATGAGCTTAGGCTCAATGATAATCGGACTAACCTTTCTCCTAAAACTTGAAAATTCAATCACATTTCTGCAATTGTTGTACTAAATTGATAAATAAATAAATAAAATAAGTGTTACAATCTTAACTGCTTTTTAGGCCATTTACAATCTTAACTTAAAAATATATATATATATATATATATATATATATATATATATAATAGAAAAGGAATAAAATTTAGAGAAAAATATTGGAGTTTTTATTTTTTAAAAATTTATGAACTTTTTTAAGGTTAATCAGTGTATTGATCAAACTTACTTTTGTGCAAAACTTTATTTAATTGAAATTAAGGAGTTTATGAAGATTTGTACACTTTTTTCCATTAAAACTAGTTGATAAATTAACAAAAATTGAACAAAAGTTTAACTTGCAACACATATTTATGTTTAGGATTCAATGGACGAAATTAAAATTATTTTAGAATTCAAATTGATTGAATCCTAAAATTAAATTAATGTTGCAATTTTTATTCGAATGCAATTTCTAGTCCTTTCCCACTAATTTCAATGGAAAATAGTACTGAAAAATCCTGATAAACTCAATAATTTCAATAAAATAACGTTATATAGAAATAAAATTTGACCAATGCAATAATTAACCATTAAATAATTTTACCAAAATTCATAATTTCTTTTAAAATAAAAAGTTTCATTTTCTTTAAAATTATCAATTTGGTGGGGTACATATGTTTATATTTAATTGAAGGTTTAAGAGAGATTTCTATTTATCGATGTTTGGAGCGAAAAATTATTCGAGAGTTAAATTGCAACATTTTTTAAAGTTTAAGGTTAAAATTAAAACAGTTATCGGTCTAAGGGTTAAAAGTCATTTTTCCTTTTATTTATTTTAATTTAATAGCATATTTTAGATTAATTTTAAAATGTTAAAGCTACTTTTGCCAAATTTAAAATCACTTTAAAATATAAGTGTGCTTTGTTTAACTTTTAAGTATTTATTTTTGAAAAAAAATTAGGATATTTGACAACCACTCAAAAACAACTTTTAAAAATATAAATTTATGAAATAAGTTAGTATAGGATAAACACTTTGACATCAAACTTTTAGAAAAATATTTTTTGAGTATATAATAGTTAATTACTCCCCAATTTGTATAATTCTTAAAATTACCAAAATGCCTTAAAAAGTCCTCTACCTCACTTCCAACACGTTGTTGTAACATCGCTCTCTGCTAGCCAACTTCGGTAGCCACCTCTATTAGCCACTACCATTGTCCATTGCCACTAGCGACAATTCCAACAATTACCACCACCAATGTCGATGGTGACTATGCAAGATGACCAACTCTAAATATCATTATTTCAAATTATTAATTTGTAATATTTTATAAGTTGGCATGAGAACACCTATTAATATATAATAAACCAAACAAATTTATATATAAAGTACTTATGAAAAATAGTTGTTAGACACATAAAGTATTATATTTTTAAAGAAGTTTTTTATCGAAAGTATTTAAATGATAATGATTTTTGTTTTTTTCAAGTCAATCTAATTTAGGAGTGTAAATTAAATTCTCTGTTTCCTAAACACCGAATAGGTTTCAGCAGTCAAGTGAGTTATGTTAGAACGGCGAGTGCCACGTACGCAGATTTCGAGAACCCCTTACACGTGGCAGCCCCGTTGGCAACCTCTCGGCCCTTTATGGTTTTTGTTCCTCTAATTTCCCCAATTTAGAAAATTATATTAAAAAGAAACGAAAAATAAATATCTGTCTTCCTCTTAATTCTTGTTCTTCTTCGAACCACGAAGCGGATGCAACGCTGCACGTTTTTCACGACAAACACAAAATCGCTGGACTAGCGGCAACTCCTTTTCCTCCTCTCCTTTGGAATCCATGGCGATTCCGAAGCTTGCCAGCCTAACGGTTTTTCTAGCTTTAATTGTCTTCTCCGCCGCAGCGGACGCGATCGTCGACGGCGGAGACGACATAACTGAAGTCGTGAGAGAGGATGGCTCTGATTCTTCCCTGCTTAAGATCGAATTAGAAAAACTTAATTCTAAGATCCGAGAGCTTGGTTAGTTTTTTCTTTTTTTAATTTTTCTTAATCTCTTGTGCATTTGAGTTTGCTTGGTTGATGAGAAGGCGTGAGAAAATGTGGTGGATAAAGTATTAGCGCGAACTTTCGTGTTTTGTTGAAGCAAACTTAATTAGGAATGCATTGGAATTTGTTTCTTTCTTTATTGGCTGTTTCAATTATTTTTTCTGCCGAATTGATGTTGTTTCAAGTTGATATGATCTTCCGACTTCCGAAGCCGTATGGATTTTAAAACTAAGAAAACGCTTCGTGTGATTGAATGAAGCTCCGCCATTTGCTTTATATCTCTGGAAAAGGATCATCACGAAGCGTTTCCTGTGATTGAAGCGTTTTCCATATGCTGGCTTATGCGTTTTCTTATTTTTGCAGAGGTCCTAATCGATGAAAAAGCACGGGAATTGGAGAAAAAGGATTATCTCATATCTCAAAAGGATGAAATATTTAGGGACAAGTCTGATAGGGTTTCGTTTCTTGAAAGCGAGATAGAATCTCTCCAGGTTGGCTCTATATGTTTCTGGACTGGAAAATCCGTACTAATACATGTATTGTCGCAATTATAGAGATTGATTTTCTGATACCGTTACTGCCTCATTTAACCTTCACTCAACTCTATTCTCTTTTTGGGTATTTTGAATTTTATATGTTATTGTAATTCTTGTTTTGAGTAGAGAGAAGGGAAATTACATGCTGAGAAAACAATTGCGAAGGCTCATTCACGTGCTGGTGAATTAGAGAAGCAGGTACATACGATATAGAAATCTCGAACAGGATGACCATTGTACCTGTGGTATATGCACTCACTCCGTCTGTCTTTTTATCTGTCTTTTCAGGTCAGTGAACTTAAAAAGGAACTAGATGCTCAAAACAGGGAGAAAAATGCTCTGGAAGTGCGATCAAATGAAGCTGAGAAGAAGATGCATGAGTTTATTTCAGAACTGGAGAAAGTAAGTTGAGTGCATTTGTGGGAACATGTGGATTGGAATTGAAAGCCTCATTACTGATCACAGTTCATGGGGACGAAGTGTTGTAGTTTTTCCTTAGTTCCGTTCTTATGGTTTTGACTTTGTTTTGGTTTTTTGTTTTTTGTTTACAGCTTCAGGACACTAATGAAGAACAGAAGAGCAAAATTCAGAAACTCCAACGTGCACTTAAAGTGGCTGAGGTACTCTATATAGTTGTACTGCTGCTAACGTGCATTTTATGGAATCTGATTGTTCCTGTCTTATCAATTTTCTTGTCTATTCTCAGGAAGAAATGATAAAAGCGAAGTTTGAGGTCACTTCAAGGACTGAAGAGTTGATGGAGGTAAAGTTTATAAATTGATTTATTCTGTTCTATAATCATGCTAGTAAATTCCAGTACCTTAATGCGCCGTGTAGTCAAATAATACTTGAATTATGTGCTTTCAATGACGGAAGGATTTTTCTCTTGCCTCGATAAAACTTCTCATTTGGGTATTTAGTAGGTGAGGTTTAAGTGGTTGTAGGATTAATGTGAATTATTTTCTGTCTCCTTATTATCATTTAAAGTCTGCCTGAAAACTGGTTCTGGAGCTCCTTTGTGGTTTGTGGTTTTTTAAGCTAAGAATTCAACTGTTTTACTCTTTTACTATGGAAAGATGCAAACCTCGTAAGAAATTGGGAGAGTATAGGCTTAAGTTTTAGAAACTAAATACCGGCCTTATTTGGTAACCATTTCGTTTTTGGTTTTTTGTTTTAGAAAATTAAGCCTGTAGAGACTATTTTCACCACCAAAAACAAAAAATGAAATGATTACCAAACAGGCGCCGAGTTTCCAAAATGTGCCATAGAATTTGACGAGGTAAGTTCAGCTTGAGGCAGGAACAAGATGGATGATTCTTTTTATATGGTTTGTGAGTGGATTATTTTATAAACATTGTTGATGTTGTTGTTTTAGAACTACGTTAGAGCAGTGATTATAGAAGAAACGTCCATGAGTTCTTGAAGCCACGGCCACCCATGGATATAGGGTTTTCATATTCCATAATCACACTAAATTTTTGGAATTCAGTTTCATGGATGTGGGAAACACCCACCCTCCAATGGTCACTCAAGGCATTGTGTTGAACCGAATTTTTTCCATTAGATTCTCTTGCAATTTGGGAAAACCTTTTCGTCTGATCCAGAGGCTTCTCTTTATTTTTCACTTAAATGGGCATATCCCTGCAAGTTGTGAAGTCTAACAAAAAGAAAAAGCTCAATTTTCTGAACAACCGTTATGTGCAAGTGCATGGAGGAAGAAGGAGGTGGAATGAGAGAGGGAGGGGGAATCTAGAAGAAACAAAACAAGTGCACGTTCATTTACCTCTACAAAGATGTTTACACAGAGATGGGGGTTTCAGAAGGTGGGAGTTAAGGGGTTGAAACACATTTATGGGGGTTCCAGAAGGTAGGAGGTAGGGGGTTGAAGAAAGATTGAGAAGCGGTGGGGTAGAGAGATGGGAACAAGAAGATTTTTTCTTTTTTTTTTTTTTGGGGGGGGGGGGGGGGGGGGGGGGGGGGGGGGGGG
>QLSR01000479.1:174985-211160 GCA_031780015.1 Citrullus colocynthis | reverse complement strand
CCCCCCCCCCCCCCCCCCCCCCCCCCCCCCCCCGCGCATAAATAATCCAATATTGATTCAGTGCTGAAACATAGACCTTTGAAAAAATAACTTGTTACTTCTATTTATTTTTATTGCCAGTGCACTACTCTTAAGAGACTACAGAATACTTGAGAAAAATGAAAAAGAAAAAATGCCAAAGAAAGGCCCAACGGATAGCTAACTAGTAATCTGGAAATCCCGATTCATTTCTTTTTTACACTGTTTTGAACAGGACGAGTATATCGGTTACTCGGGCATCTTTGGCCGTGAACTTTCCTTGGATTTTTGATTCACGCAACTCTTCCATTTTTCAATCCGAAATGAAAGCTGTGTTTTGCCCCTTGAGCCACGACCGCAAAGGCCTAAGAGAATCCACTCTGTACAATTTTTCGCATTGGAATTTGAAAGATGGTTTCTTTTGCACCTTGTACCTAGTGTTGATTGTAACTAATAGAGAGCAAATAAAGGTATCTTACATGTAAAGGATGCCTTTAACTGAGTTGTACATTTGTTTTTCTCGTTCTGTTGTGATATAATATATGGAGACTGTTGATTGTGATAGTTTTCACGACAAGTAAACAAGGAAAATTAGAATGGGATGCTTGATTTTATGAATTTTTTCGTGCCATGTGATTGCTATTATGTTTTCATTTCAAAATCCTTTCGACCTCCGCTATTATCCTGTGGGTAACCCATAGTTGATACTATTTTACAAGCTTCTAATGATAATAACGCATCCATATAAATATATTTTGATTTTCTGCAGGTGGACAGCACATCTTTGGCTTGCCAAATTCTATAGTAACCGGGAACTGAAAGGTCTGATATTTTTTGAAGCTCTTACAGTTTCACCTCTTTTCTTAGCCACGATGGTCATACACATGCTGCCAAATGTATCCGAGAAGTTTAGAAGCTGAAGTTATACTTTGTTTTACGTGTTTACGAGTCTTATGACTGCGAGGCCGGAGCTGTACCAAATTTTTTGTTTGTTATGTTGTGAAATAGTCACGAAGTCCAAATAAATTATTTTAAATTTTCATCTCTTGGTACTCTTCATTGTTCAAGTCTACTCTCTGTGTGATGGTAGCAGCTTGAATGAAGCTATGCTAGACTATGAAGTCCTGAAAGGAACAGACTTCAATTCGGGATCATCAGTAGCAATTACTTTCAAGGTTGAATACATGAGATTATAGATTTACTATCAAGGTTGAATCTATGAGATTATAGATTTTAAGTAAATGAAAAAGAGTTGTTTGACTGCTTACTGATACAACTAGACTCCAAGACTCCAATTTCGGAGTTAAACGGCACATCACCAAAACGAAGAAAGGCGGGTTCGTGAAACGTCCAACGAAGGAAGAAGAGAAAACTCTCTATGAAACTGCAATAACTTCTTCAGTGTTTACTCAGAATTGTGTGCATAACTTGGCGATGATCAAACCAGCTGCTTCATTTTACCAGGTATGCCAGTAATTTTCTAGATCCATGCAATGATCCATGTTCATAAATCTGTTGCTAGGTCCATTGGCATTGTTGTTGATCTCCGCCCCGTAGGCAGTCTCGGGAGCGATTGAACTTGCCATCATGGACGAAGCAATATCTTGACCAATTGTCGTCGTTGCCACTGGGGGCGCCATTGGTCGCAAAACTGGTTGCGATACAGCTCCTCCGAGGTTCAAGTTCAACCCGGATATTGTGAAGCAGCCTCCTGTAGTTGGGTAGTTAAACTGGGGCTGCATTGATAAGTTGATACCGTGAGTTGACCCTCCACTCCCACCGCTGCCTCCACTGGCTCTCAAGGCTCGGTTAAGCTCAGCCAACTCTGTGCTGGTTATGTAGTTTCTTCCGTAACTGTACTGAGCGGCAGGGTCCCCGAGCTGCATGATGGGTGGTGGAAGAAGAGAAGGGGGAATTTCAAGGTTGACGTAAGGATTGACTGCTCTTGATTGGTTTGGAGGATACTTTTTAGCTCCAGGACTCTTTTGAAATACTCGGCAAACCACCCATTCGTCCTGTTTTCAAATATGCATACCAATGAAAATAATCACCCACATTAAAAATCACAGCCAAAAAAAAAACTTAGGTCAGGTTTGGATTGATTCTAATGGTATGTTTGAGAGATTTTAAAATGGTTAATATTTTTAATTATTCAAAATTAATCTTAGTACTCTGATAATTGGGTTTAAAAAGGTTTAAAAGTGAAATTTAGTTAATTAATTTCAAATGATGGAAGGTGGGTTACTGAATGATTTTAGATTACTTAAATAAAATTCACCATTTCAATTCCAAAATCTTTTTACGTTTATTTTCGGTTTAAAAATTACTTGGGAATGATTTAAAAATAATTAAAAACTGACTCTTAAACATGTCATTTAATTTTAATGTTTAAGAATATATTTTAGAGTGGTATATTTAATTTTAATGTTTAAGAATATATTTTAGAGTGGTAAAAATGAGAGTGATTTTAAATATTTCATATATGTATATTTTTTAACTTAAGAAGGTCATCAACAATCCTACGAATGTTGGCATTTTGAGAAGATTTGAAGACTTATTAACATAAATTTGAATTCTTGAAATTTTGAGACAGCTTTTAAGATCTAGAGACAGTAGATACAAATTTCATAACTAATAGTTGAGTCTTAACCGTATTTAATACATTACCTTTGGCAAATATTATCTGCTCTAGTACTTTTCTTTTCTTTTTTAAATTATACATATGTAACCAATGCATTGTCTTTTCTTGTAAAATTTACCCACGACTGACTTATCGTAGCCAAAGTGAAGCACACATAAGAAGAAAAACTCTCTTCGAGATCAGCACGCAAATATGAACTGCCGTACGATTTAAGTCTAACAACGTGTGTTACTAAACTTTGATGTCATAATGTATTAACTTTTAACTTACACAATTTAGGAGAAGATCTATTATTCTATTAGATGATATATCATTTTAATCCATGGTTCAAAGCAACGCTTGCAAGGTATTAAGGCACTGTAGGGCTAGATATTTTTCTCAAAATTTAGAATTCAGTTTTGGTTAGACGGTTGGATAATTAATCAAAGTGATCAAAACTTATTAAACACTTACATGTTTCTTCAAGACAAGTAATAATATTAATTTTTAACCTACCACATGTAATATGATATTTTATATCTGTTGACCAATGTAATGAAATATGGGTGATAAAGATAAGTGATTCGTGAAGCAGATAAAAATTACCTTAACTGTTCGAAAAGCAGTTTTGGAATGAAGGCGATATTCATGCATAACCCAATTGGTTTTCTCTCCTCTTGGAGCTCTTCCTTTATAGAAAACCAACGTCTTCTTCATTCCAACCAACTCTGAAGTATTGGAATTGAATATTTCTTTGTCTTTCCCTGTGGTTTTCCAATACCCTGTGTTTGTTGCTCTGTTTGTTCTCACTCCAGTTGGGTATTTTCTATCTCTTAGGCTGAAAAAATACCACTCCTTTTCTCCCATTTTAGCCTTCCCTGTTTTAAAACCGACACTCCATATTTTAATAACATATCTATGTCATGTTTAGAAGTGGTTTTGAAAAGGACAATGATTAGTTGCAAGCTTAGGTTGCATTTATATCATGTCACCCTCTTTTATTACATAGTAAAAGATGATAGCAATTCAATTTTTTTAAAGAATATATATACATTTGCCACGATTCATAGGATTAACCAGAAGAGAAGGAAGGCCACAAACAAGACTTTTTGAGAGAAGGCAAATTTTAATTGGGTAACTGGTTAGGCTACACAAACATAAGTGCAACCATCATCTATATATTCTTCTTTTGAAAATTGTTGGAAATCATTTTTTGTCATGTTCAAAATTAATCTAAAATATTAGTTTTTTTATTTACTTTCAAATGTCCAATTTTAGTTTTTGTATTTCCAATAAATCTACTTTGTTGTTTATTGTTGATTTTTTATTTTTTATGAGCCTTTCATTGTATTAGTGTTATTAGTGTCACTGGTAGATGTTTATCCGTGTTTATCATTAATAGACTGTGATTTTTAGCTATATTTGTAAATATGTTTAAGTTGACTCATTTTATTATATTTGAAAACATCCTTAAAATAAATTCCAAATTAGTACCAAAACCAAGATAACATTTTCAATATTAATGTTATATTTTCAAATATAAATTTCATACCATTATATTTGATTTTGAAATATCAGAATCATGTCTCGAATTAATTTTATAAGATGTTTGAGTTCAAATATTTTAAAATTACATTCAAATATGCTCTACAACTTTTGTTTTGTAAGCCATTAACAACAGTGATGACCATTCATTAATATTCAGAAATTATTATCAGTTGAAAACAAAAATAGAAAACAGCTTTAAACATCAACTTCCATTCCATGCTAACCCTAATCTTTTAACACTTGATTATAACTTTTATATCTTTCATGTGTTCTGGATTAAATTTTATTTTGGTTCTTAAATTTTTAAAATCTCTATTTTAATTCTTAAATATGATAAAAAGAAAAAACTATATTACCATTTGCTTTGATTTAACAAACTTAATGACTTACCTTTGGAGATATATCTACAGGTAGGCATGTTAAGTAGTTAGATATGAGTATTAGAAAAGTAAATATTAAATGGTAAAATAATATAAATAATTGAAGGTTGAATGATTAAAAATAGAACAACTACTCTTTCCAAAAAAAAAAAAAAAAAGAAAAGAAAATTAATGACTAAATTTGACATGTAAAATGAAAATTAAGATTTAACAGCAAAGTTCTTCCCTTCAAAATCAAGAGTTTAATCGTAGATAGTAGCTTTAAATTGTCATAATAATGATATTTAAAAAATTTAGGAGTTATGCAATCACAATTCTCAATAATTTAAGCGCTTGTTTGATAATATTTGATTTTTTATTTTTTAAAATTTAAAAATTAAACTTATAAAAACTACTTACACCCATAAGTTTCTATGCTACATTTTATTATTCCCTTTCTACTCGTTTTTTCAAAAATTAGACTAAGTTTTGAAAACTAAAAAAGAAAGTTTTTTTTTTTAATTTTTTTTTTTTTAGAATTTGACTAGAAATTCATGTCTTAAAACAGGTGCAATAAGTATAGGCTAATTAAAAACAAAATGGATATCAAATTTTCTAACAAACCCTAATCTAGGAAAAATCTAGATGAACCCTAATTAAAGATGATAAAGATAGGCAATAATTAGAAACAATCACCTGGTAGTTCCCAAGGTTCAAACTTGTTGAGATCAACATCAGTAATAGCCCTTCCTGTAAAGTTAGCATCTGATATCTTATTCAATAGATAAAAAGTGATTAACTCTTCATCAGAAGGATGAAACCTAAACCCTGGAGGCAATGTTTGATCTTTATCTTCTTCATCTTGTGCATGAGTATCTTGATGACGACGACGACGATCTGACTCCGTCATAGGATTCTTCTTCTTCACCTCTGGCCTAATCTTCCCGTCCTCCTTCTCCGTCGTCGAAATATTATCGCTTGGAACGTCAAGAATTCAAACAAATACCAACAACGTGCATCAAATTACTTATTTAATCATACTTCTAAAATAACCTAAAGTTTCTTAAATTTATGATGAATAAAAGAGAGGGAGAGAACTAACTGGAGAGAACTAACTTGCATGGAGAAGATAATAATGCAGATTCAGATTCCTTGTTTGTATTAGGGTTAGAAAAAGAGGCTTTAGAAAAAGTTTACAGCTTGGTTTTGTTTGTTTTTTTTTTTTTTCTTTTTCTTTTTTTCGTTTGGTGGGTAAGTAATGCAAGAAATCTATGGGGATTTATCCTTCCAAGAAGAAGACAAAATAGTGGGGTGTGTTCATCAAGATTTCACCTAATATTGCCCTTCAAATTTACTCGATATAATTTGCTAAATTATAATACTAATTTGTTCTTTTTCTTCGTCGTCGTCGTCGTCAACGTCATCTTTGTCTGCTTAATAATGGAAGAAGCCCTTTTGGTTCAAGACCTAGACTATATATTTAGCTGTGGGGAGAGTTTAATGAAGAAATGATATGATTAGAAGATTTTTTTACAATAGATTTTAAGCTATACAGGCATTTTGTAGAGGTCCAATTTGAATGTGGATCCATTGGTTAAGAATATTAAAGCATTAGAATAATTAAAATTTACCTTAATTCATTTGTTTAACCAACATGGTGTCACAAGGTTACATTTATTAATATCATTTCCTTTTCAATTAATACTAATTTCTACTTGTTAGACCTTCTCTGCGAATTAATTTTCAAACTCACAAATGAGATGGAACATTTAAGACATTGAAATAATTAAATTTATCCCAACTTATAAGCTTAAGCAAGTTTTTTAATCATTTTCTCCCTTTAATTATTTTAAATCGTTTCGTGTGTCATCTTCTGCCCTTTGATTGAATTATTTTGATAAATGAAAAAGAAAAAAAAAAGAAAAATCATTCCTCTATTCAATTCATACCTTTGCACCATCGATAAGTCCTAAATTTTAGGACTATTAAATCATCTATCAAATCCGTTTGGTCATTTTATAAGTACACAAATATTAAATCGCTCTTCGTGTAATAATTGCTAGTAGGTGAAAGTTTCAACATATTGAATGGGTTTCATACATTGACTAAGAAACAGGCAAATGAATTAATAAAAACACAAAAAAAATAAAAAAAAAAAACGAATCATAGAATCATGCTTTTAATTATTTAAAATTAATTTTGATGATATAGAAATTATATTTAAAAATGTAAAATTAAGTATAAAATTAATTTTAAGTAATTAAAAATGTGTTTCGCAATAATTTTGAGCGCAATGTTAAAATCACTCCCAAATGGAACATAGGATATTTAAAATAACACTCTTAACTTGCAGAATGCTGCTTTTGAAATTCAATTTTCATGAAATTTTTGTGAAAAATGATATTAGCTCTATTTTTCTTAATGAAATTTATGGATTTTAGCAATGTTATGAATTAGATTAATTTTGTGCATTGTGATAACTTCTTTTTGTGCAAAATTACAGACTAATGAGTTATAAAGATTTTACTTTTTTTCTATTTTAATAATGATGATATGACTATTGGGACAAAGATATGATGACGGAATAAAATTCATGTCAACCTAGTTGAAATGTTCTGATGCGACTACTAACATTTGTTTATTTCAATAGCTTCTTTATTTTTTTAAAAAAAATAATCGGTTAACTAATTGAAATTGATTGAACTAAGGGTAAAGATTACACAATATTTATTTAGGTTCATGATTCAGGGTCCAAACTAGTACAACTCTGAAAAATTTAGTATGAAAAGTTATTTTGTAATTGTAATGTCTCAATTGGTAAGCCTTTCTCTAGTCTTTTTTTGTATTTCTATGTAATGCTACTCTCTTGAGCTCTCCTCCAGCTCCAATGTGGAATTTATATATTGAACTATTGTGCTTTTTTAATACAATATAGGATGTGATGAAGGTGCTATGAATATGTCAACCTAGTTGAAATGTTCTAGTGCACCTACTAATCCCGCTCCTTCATGTTTCGTGTCAAAAAAAATTGTTTTAAGTTCATCCTCGAGAATAAATCACATCAATTTAGTATTGATTTACACATCAGTATAACAATGCATACTTTTTGAAGTACTATATCAATTTTAAAATTCACTCAATTACATTAATTTACTTCATATCATAGTTTATTGTTTTTTTAACAATATGTAGGGTAGGAGAATCAAATTTCTCGAACTTCAGAGTTGATAACATACATTGTTTATTAACTTTCCAAAAAATTTATTTTAAAAGATATATCTTAATCTCTAATAACACTAAAGCTTTAATCCTCTCTCAAAAGTTCGTTCTTATTTCTTGTCTCAAGGAAATTGAATTGGTAGAGTTACCTACCTAATTTATTTTTTAAAAAATTAGGATAAACTTTTCTTTCATTATTTTGTATATGCACATGTTCTTTCTTTATAACTTTGCAAGTTTAATGGAACAAAGGGGGTTTACTAGGGCTTTCTTCTCAACACAAGAAATCTTTGTTAATAGCTAGGGTTTCATATATATGGAGTTAACAAAGATTCTCAAGAAAATGGCCACACACAAATTATTAGAATTACCGTTATAAGTTTATAATAATGTGTTTGGGATATACTTTTCAAATATAATCAATATATATATTAAGAGTATAGTTTTATACATATAACTTTAAATTATATTTTGAACGAAACAAGAAAAGACAATAACCTAGTTTCCTCGTTCGGAGATCAACATACACATATATATAATTACATTTCTCCCACATTTGCCGACAACAAAATATATATATATATATATATATCGTGTTAAAACAAATGTTAGATATTCCTCACTTTAGTTATATTCATGTTCCTATGAATTTGCTTTTAAGTTATATTTTTAAAACCAATTTATACTGCCTTCGGTGATTATTTGATTTTAATTTTTGGTTTTTTAAGATTAAGTCTATTTTACTTTTAATTTTTTACAGTATTTTACATCTTTTTTAAATAAGAAAGTTGAATTTTTAGCCAATTTTTTTAAAAATTACCTTTTTCTAGTTTTGAAACTTGGTTTGGTTTTTGAAAACATTAGTAAAAGTAGATAACAAAATAATAAAACCTCATTTGATTTTATGTTTTTGTTTTTTAAAGTTAAGCTTATAGACACCTACTTTCACCCCTAAATTTCTTCTTTTGTTATTTACATTTCTTTTCAATGGTTTAAAAAATCAAGTCAAAATTTAAAAACTTAAAAAAGTAACTTTTAAAAACTTAAGATTCCAATCATTGTACTTGACAAAGATACAAATCATTAAATGAAAATGGAGAGAAAATAGACTTAATTTAAAAAAAAAAAACAAAAACAAAAACTAAATAATTACTATAAACATGGAAATGGCGTTTACAAAGTTAGTTTTCAAAAACCCAAATAATTACAAACAAAGTCTAATTTATTGAGTGTTTGGTAAGATTATATTGATGGTTAACAAATTTGCTAAAATCGTTTTTTAATCACACGTTCATTCTCACAATTTTGAAATTTTGTTATCTACTGGTTTTTAAAAGTTTTTTTTTTTTTTTTTCCTTTTTGGTAGAATAAGCAATTACTTCCTAACAAATTTTTAATTTTTAATTTATTTTCTTTATAAATTAAGATTGAGTTTTTATATTTAGTTCACACAGTTAATTTATATGCCTATATTTTCAAATTGATTAGTTCAATCCCGCCCTTAAAATATAATATCATATTTTCTATTAAAAAATTGCACATATTTGTCTTATATTTTAACTTATAATCTAATAAAATTTAAATTTAAGCTAAAAGCATTTGTGATATAACATTTTTAAATATAATTTGTGAATAAAATAAATAGACAACTTTTGATAGCGGGTTAATTTAGTCATTTTCTTAACTACAACACTTCATCATTATTTACCCCAAACACTATAACTTTTTTTTTTCAGACTAACTTCGATACCAAACACTGATTTACTTTCTTTTTTAACTTATTTTCCTAGAAGTATAGTTGTCATCAATAATTTTAAAAGCTACAATAATTATAGATTAAACCTTAAACATATAGTCCGATATTTTAAATTCAATATGTTTTTCACTTCTAATCAGATTTTGGCAATGCACACCTACGACGAAAAATCGAAGTTCTTTACCGATAACTTGTGTTGATCAACTTATCTTGTGTATATCAAATAATACGTATGACTTTGTCTGAAAAAGTTCAACAACAATTCTAGAGAGGAATTGTATATATTTAGATTTTTGTGACAGTGCACAAAGACAAATTTCTCTAGCTAAGAAGATTTTCTAACCCTACTTGTTCTACACTTCAAGACTATTTATGGGAATAATTTTTAAAGTTTTATCATTGTGTTAAAGATAAAATCCAGATAAAGAGTACAATTATTTGATCTTCAAGCTTGAAATACACTCTTCAAGTCATCAACCTGTTCTTGAAACACAACTAAAAGTTTGAGATTAAAAATATATATTCATGTATGACAAGTCACATAATTATTAACCCTCTCATAAGTCATAAATACAATGTTTGACAATCATGTCTATGTTGTTATGCAACTAAAACAATAAACTAAGCTTTGCTTGTTTTATTGTATAAACACCAGCTACAAGAATTTCTACCAATTCAATAGCTTCATAAACACGTCATAACGATACGTGTTTGATTCTATATGTTCTTGACCCGTTTAATTTTTTTAAAAAAATGAATCATCGCTTACGACAACGTTATCGACAACTTATTGGTGAAGTAGTTGAAATGTGTTTGTCAAGAAAGACGACAACTCTCTAAAAGCAATCGAGAGGACGAAGAACTAACCCTAAAAAGACACACACAATGTCATTTAGGGTTTGTTCATTATTCTTGTCAAATACTTCAAAATAAAAAATTAAAAAAAAAGTAGATATATGTAGTAGCTTGATAGCCTAATCAATCTCTTTAATTATCCTTACTTCCTTAGCCATTCTATATTTGATCATGAATTAATTGAGATAACTAAGGCAGGTTTTTTATTTTTAGTTTTTGAAAACTAAGCCTATAAACATATCCCTTTCACCTCTAAATTTATTGTTTTGTTATCAACTTTCTACTAATGTTTTTAAAAATAAAGATAAATTTTAAAAACTAAAAAAACTAATTTTTATTTTTTGAATTTGGTTAAAAATTCAATTATTTTGCTTAAGAAATACACAAATTCTTATAAAAAAAATGATAGGAAATAGCCTTAATTCTTAAAAATTAAAAACAAAAAATTAAATGGTTATCAAATGAGGCCCAACTTTATGTAAATGAATTAATTGAGATAACTAAGCTTAGGTAGACATTGTCAAAGTGAGTTTAAGTCAACAGTAATTGTCGTAGTCTTCCTCCCCTAGAGGTTAGAGGTTTAATCTCTATTCCCGCAATTGTAGTACTAAAAAGAGTGACATTTTAAAAAAAAAAAAAAAAAAAAAAAAAAAAACAGTCATACTAAGTGTCAATATTAATTTATTGAATTATTTGGTTTTAACTTAGTCTTTATTTATATAAAAATTAAGATCAACTAAGTTTTGTCACCAATAAGGAAGCACGAGCAATTTAGTTTATGTTCACTTAATTAAATCATGTAGAGATTAGGATGCTTAATATTGAATTAATTTATGAAGAATAACACCATGCTTAATAAAGCTAACACTCATGCTTAAATAATATGAAGTAAGAAATTTTTTTGACAAAAATTTTGGAAATAAAGGAAAATATACTTGCTTGGATGATTATACTCTGCATCTATGCTTATGCAAAATAAATTTTGTTTATATTTTTCCTCCATGAATAGTTAATAGGGCAATTGAACTTCAAATTTCATACAACATGTTAATAGGTTTGTTATATATATTAACAAATTAAATTTGTGTGTTTAGTATAGTTTATTAAGTAATTTTATTAAAAATTATTTTAAAAAGAAGTTAAATTAGAAGATATTTTAAATTAACCATTAATCAATTGAACTATGCTAAAGTTGAAGTTAACGTATGTGTTTGTTTTGTTCTTATACCATTTCCGAATTTTAATGATTAAGGAATATTGATATGGTCAAGTTCATATGATAATACATAGATTTCATGGAGGATTATTTGGCTTCAAATACTTGGTTGGGTAAATAGGTAACATTAATAAGAAAAAAGAATGTACATGCGTCATATTAGTGTTAAATATATAGTTTATTAAAAAGAAATAAACGAAAGGAAAATTGTATACAAACATGAACATTCAAAAGGCTCACATATAGAATGTTCGAGAGTCAAAATAAACTATAAATATAAAATTTGGAAGGAAAAAAATAATATTTTAGTTCCTAAGTTTTGAGTCTTGTAATTTTTATTTGGTCCTTAAATTTTAAAATATTGCACTTTTACCTCTATATTTTAAATTTATTTTTCATTCGGTCTTCAAATTTCAAAATATTACATTTCTATCCTTAAATTTTGAGTTTAGTTTTTATTTGGCTTTTAAGCTTCAATTATTTTACAATTTCAACCTCAAGGTTTTATTAAAGCTAACTTTAGTATTTAATGTTAATTTTCAATTAACAAATCTAACACAATTATGATGTGAATTTTCTTAATTCATTTTAATAGTTATGAAAAATTAATGAAATATAATTTAATTGTTTTAAATTAATTAATTAATTAATAGACATTGAGACCAAAACTAAAAGTAAGTATTTAATGAAACATTAAAGTTAGAAATGTAAAGCTTAAAGTCTCAATGATCAAATTGAAATTAAACTTAAAATTCAAGAATAAAAATATAACATTTTAAAATTTAATCAAATTGAATTCAAGCTCAAATCTTAGAAGTAAAAATATAGCACTTAAAATCTAAAAATCAAATGAAAGTTAGTTTAAAAATCTAAAAATCAAATTTAAACGTATGATTTTGGAGCTGGGGTCAATTTTAAAGTTTGCACATGCTATATAACATTATCCACAAGTTAAAAAAAGGTAGATAAGCAACCTTGAAAATGGCATCGGGGAAATCAATGTTATTGTTCATGAAGATAAGTAATTTTAGTGTCAAGATTTGTCGCGAGGCTTTATATATTTAAATATAATTTCTTTTTTTTTAAAGAAAAAAATACTTTTTTAGTGAAAAATAAATTAGGCACAAAAATAAATAAGCTTATCTAGTGTTATATTAGATTTCTGCTTCAACAATAATTAAACAAAAGTATTATTTAGGGAGACTTATTCTATGATTAATTTGTGCATTATTAGTCAAATTACTGAGTTTGTGATGATTTATACATTGAGTTATATTAAAATTAGTAAGTTAATTAGTGAAAAGTAATTGAGTGTAAAAATTACAACACCTATTTAATTTTAGGGTTAAAATTGTTTTTTTTTTCTATATATTATGACCAAATATAGCATTTGAAAATTTAAGTAAAAAATAAATAAATATAAAATAGAGTTTTTATAATAAAAAATTACCAATATGATAATGACTCATTGGATAAAAATAGCATGTACCATCTCAATAATCGATAGTTCAATTCCTCACATTAAACTATGTTAAAACTAAAAAGAGCGAAAACAAACTTTGTTTAACGATAGTTTACATAGTCTTCATCTTTAGATGATAAATGTTCGACCTCTCATCCATGTGATATTGTTGTACTTAAAAAAAATGGTAAACTAAAAAAAATTATCGACATACCATTTTATTCATGGGATGGTTGGCGTAAATGGCTAAATGTCCCAAATTTAAATAGGCCCAGAGACTCGATGTGGGCTATGATATTTAAGCCCGAAAGGCCCAGTATATGGTCAAGATTCTTTTGCGTCTTAATTGGGCCTAGGCCCACCTTTAGCCGTCCTCCCAGCCCAGGCTCCGTCAACGACTCCAGATTTCGCTAAAAACCGCAACTTTTGGTGGCGGCGAATGCCCATTACTCCGGCAGGCTTCAGCGTTTAGCAATATCTGTTCGGTAATATCTTCGGGTATTCTGGCTTTGTTCTTCATTCTAAGTTTTTAATCTTTTTTTTGCGGCTTTGGGACTCTGTTCTCTTGCCGTTAATGGTAGCTAGTAGAGAGGAGAGGATCATGATCCTTGGGCTAAGCTCGTTAATCTCTGTTATGTTTGTTTCTTCTTCGTCAATTAGGAATGTCTTTTTATGTTTTCTGATTCGAGTGTTATTTTTTTCAATTTATTCCTGATTTTGTGTGTTTGAGAAATTCTTTGCTTATTGATAATGCAGACTAGGTGTTTGATATAATGCCGCTTTGAATTGCTTTGCATTCTGTTTCGTATAATAGTTTCTCTTTGGCTTTCTTTTCAAGTTCCAACTCGTAACATACTTGCCATCAAGCTTTTAACCTCTTGAGAATTGAGATAAGTTTAGGTGTTGGATTTTCTTGTGGGGTTTTCCAAATCCTTGCCCTTTGATCTTCATGTCTCTACAAGATGCAAGAGCCTTGCAATTGGATAATTTTTTCCTGCTATTGATTTTTTTATGGGAAAATCAATGTTTGGAATCGGTTTCATTGCAATGCCCTGTCTTATTTATGTGAGACTAGATGATTCTCTTTTGCAAAGTGCCGAAATACTAGAAACTAGGAATTTATAGCTGTTGAGAGCTTTCTTGTGTTATTTATCTGCAATCTAATGAACTTTACATTATTTGAACTATTGTTGTATAAAATTGATTTTTAGTGGTTTATATTTCGGTCTTATTGCATCTCAACCTGAAAAGGCTTACAAAATAAAGGTTCTTATGCCTCGACAAATGGTTTTCTTGCAAATGGTCAGAGACCAGAACCCAACAGAAAGAGTTTTGATTGTATGCCTAACGTTGGAGTGAGCCACTTCCTAATGAAATACTTTGACCAATATTCTGTTTATGATATTTATATGCCTTTGGTTTGATCTGATGAAGGCCCACCCAAATCTTCTTTGTTATTTTTTGAATTCCATAGAATGGTTATATTTATGTTAATGAAAGTTGCATTTCTTTTACTTGTACTCATGCATCAGTAGGGTGTTACCAGGAATCCTTTTCTTTGTTAGATTGATTATTTTTTCTTTTAATTTCAATTCTAACTAGAATTGGGATATTTGTATCTTAAACTCAAAAAATGGGACTTAATTCTTTCTTGAATTTGTAACTGTAGGGCCAAACTATTATTGTGCGATCAAATAATTTCAATTACTGCACTATTTAGGTTTCTTTGTATGATCGCGCTTGCTGAGATTATCATTTCAAATTTTCAGATCCAAACTTTTTTCCCATACTAAGTCCCTCTTGGTAGGTCAGAGTTCCCTATTAACATATCTTTCCTGCGTCCTTGCAGCATTAAACATGTTGGAAAATGATGCTAATCCAACTATCAGCAAGTCAACTGGCCTGCCTCGAAAGCGGTTCTACCGTGCAAGAGCACACAGCAACCCTCTAAGTGACTCTCATTTCCCAGTACCAATCTCCCCCAGTGAAGTTGATTATTCCCTTCATTACCCTCAATTGTTCCCTTCAAATGATCAGCGAGATAGATCTAAAAAGATTGAATTTGCTGATATTGGTTGTGGTTTTGGTGGTCTTCTGATTAGTCTTTCAACCCTTTTCCCGGAAACCCTGATGATCGGAATGGAACTTCGGGATAAAGTAACAGAGTATGTTAAGGAAAGGATCTTGGCTTTGAGAGTAGCACATCCTGGCCAGTACCAAAACATTTCAGTAGATCGAACAAATTCCATGAAGTACATTCCAAACTACTTTGAAAAAGCACAACTTTCGAAAATGTTTTTCTTGTTCCCAGACCCTCATTTCAAGGAGAAGAATCATCGCCGCCGTGTGATCAGTCCACATTTGCTTGACGAGTACGCATATGCTTTGAGAGTTGGTGGGATTATATACACAATCACAGATGTGGAAGAGCTTGGAGAGTGGATGAAGACTTGTCTAGAGAATCACCCATTGTTCGAAGCTCTAACATCGGAAGAGCTCGAGGCCGATCCAGCCGTGAAGCTTTTAAGTTCTGCAACTGAGGAAGGACAAAAGGTTGCAAGGAATGAGGGACAGACCTTTCAGGCAGTTTATAGACGCATTAGTGCAGCACCATGACTGGAAGGATTGAGCCTTCTGGGTTCATTTGATTGTAGTAATGAGTCGTTTTCCTTGAGCTTTTGCATACATCCTATTCCTAGTCTTTCTTTTTATTCTATTTTCTGTTTTTGTAAGACATACATCTTAGAAAAACATCTTAGAAATTTGATCTAATTTACTTCAAAACCTCCTAGTCTTTCCTTGTATTCTATTTTCTGTTTTTGTAAGAGTTACAGCTTAGAAAAACATCTTAGAAATTTGATCTGATTTACTTTCAATGTGAATTAGGCTGAGAATGGTTCTCCTAGTCTGGCATTCCAAATCAGTTTGATTGTTTTTTCTCATTTTTTTCAACAATATGTGAGGAGTGGGAGAATCGAATCACTAACCATAAAGTCAACAGTGCAAATTTTATGTTAATTGAACTATGCTCATGTTAGAAATTGATGCTACTATTGCCATGTAGAAATGAATTAAAAGTAGTTAGTTTTTCAAATGACTCAAGCACGTTGAATTGTCTTTTTAATTGAGTTTAAAATAAATTGAAGCGCAAAATGTGTTTTTAAGCATGTGGAAAATCATTTCAAAGAGCCCTTGTAATTATATGCTGAGATTTTAAGTTTTCATAAAATGTCATTTTATCTTTAAAACCCTCACAATTGTGCAATATCAGAAGGACGATTGCATTCTTCGAGGACATACCCTAAGTTTCCACATTCATAAAAGAAATCCATGAGTCAAATTCAAATACAGTGTATTTGTTTTTAAGTATACTATAGAGATATCTGTGTTGTGTTTAATGTATTTGTGGTGTTTAATCTTATGGACTAATTACATTGTATTCGTAGTAAATAACTCATATCTAGTTTAATACCATCTCAGCTACCTGAAGAAAGGTAAGTATTTTTATTTTTTATTTCCAGGTTCGAACCATGTTTTCAAAAATCTAATACACAATTTTTTAAAATAGGTATTTGCTAACTTTATTTTAAGAACTACCATAATTAGTTTGTTATTATTTAAGAATCTCAGTATATTTTAATAAATATGTAATTTGTAGCATTTGGGAGTATTTTTGTCATTTGTTAATTATTAATTCATTTTATATTTCTCTGATTTTAGGACTCTTTTGTCAAATTAAATCTTTAAAACTTGTCACTCCCCTTGTCAACTCTCAAAAAATCACGAGTCATGAATTCAACTTCAGCCGAATGATGGGTCCATTACCGATTCTGATCTGGTCCAACACGTATCCAAAAGGCCCAATAGTCAATGGGAGTCAAATATTCTCTTGGCCCAAAGCGTACTTTCGGGAGGCCCAATAACTTAGCCCAACATGGATGCGAAGGCCCAAGCCTCGTTCAGCTTCCCCAATGACCTATTTCGAGTGTCCGACCCGACCCGGCCTTCTCGAACAATCCACGGAGGAGTCCTGAGATTATTCTTCATTGTTGTCTCAACTTTCAACCGACTTTAATTTATAACGGTTTAGTTTTCGTATTTTTAACTTATATCAATTTAGTTTTTTATTTTAATTTTTAACAGTCATTACATCGTCAACTTTGCAATAATTTAATTTTTGGTTAAAATAGCAATCAAAGATTGGTTTCTATTATTATTTAATGATTTAGGCTTGATACATATTAGATTTCTAATTATCTTATTAGTCTACTAAGTAAGAAATTTCATAAAATTATTAGATTAAATATTTTAAAATATAAAAACTAAATTATTCCAAAATTATAAATACGGAGATTAAATCATTTTAAATTATAGTTCGATGACTAAATTATTAATTTTAAGACAAATTATAAAAATCACTCTGAAGTATGATGATAGTCGAAATTACACTCTTAAACTTTCAACGGTAAAAATTAAAACCTCAAACGTCAACAAATGTTAAAATTAGACCCTCAAATTTATAATAATTGTAGAATTTAGAACCCTAAATAATAAAAATTAAATCCTCAAATTTTTACCTTTATAATAATTTCTACAATTATTTTGAAAATTCAATTTTAACAAATTTACAGACTTGGGCTTAATTTTTATAATTTGAAGTTTGAGAGCAATTCTACTCTTTTGAATTTGTCTTTATGAAAAGTTTAGATGCGAAAATGACTTTTAACCTTTTCTTTTTACCTTTATCACGTGAGCTACACATGGTCTATTTTGAACCTCCTTCTCCCTTTAATTTAAGACCTTCAAATTGAATGAAACAATGAACTTATGGAAGGATAAATCTTTGAATCAGAGCAGCAAAACCGAACAAAAGCCGACTCAATTCCGGCGGTGTTTTGAAGCTGACTAATCATGGCGGCGAATCCGAGAGAAGCTCGGCGGCGGCGGATCCTGGAGCGAAGTTCCGACCGTTTAGCCCTAATCACCGGTCAGATCCAGTCCCTCCCTTCTTCCTCCGCAGCTCCGCCGCCATACGATGAAAATATGAATTCATCATCCCAGCCGTTGACCTCGAGTCTTCAGGATCTCCGGCCGCCTCGTATTTCCGATCAACTTACTGGTAGTTCCTCGCATTTCCTTGTTGCTTTCTGGATTGTTGTGAAAATGCTGTTGTGTTGCCTTTTTTTCTGCTTTTATCCGAGTGGAGGTGATGTGATGAGAAGCTGTTAAGAGCTTGGTTATTAGGAATTTCATTCAAACAATTCGTCCCTTCTCCTCTTTTTCGCATTTTTCTTTCCTTTTTCTTTGCGAGGCTAATTCGAAGAACAGATAATTGCTTCACTTGCGGAGATGTTAAATTACATTTACTTGATAACTATGTTCTATTTCTTATCATCCATGAAAAGCTACATCGTTTAATTTTTTGTAAAAAAATAATAACAATAATAGCAGTGCATTGCAGAGTCTACTTGGATCTTCGAAGTTCTAGGCTTTTAAGTGTCGCTTTTTCTATTGCCACGGTTCCAGCTAAACGTAGCAAGTCAAAGTTTAAGCTAATATTTGTTGAGGAATTGTTGCTAAGCATGTTTATTGATTTTGAATGTCAATTGAACTTGTGCAGTTATATTGTGACTTTAACAAAGGGTTGTAATGGCATAAATTTTATTAAACAATGTAGCCTTGGAATTGAAGTACCATAGATATGGCATCAGGTAGTTTTAAAAAGTTGCATTGAAATTGAGTTCTTTGATTCTTTCCCATGAGGATATGTTCTGTACTAGAGAAATTGAGTTTTACTCTGTGCTTGTTGCCTTCTCACTATGTTTTCGTGCAATATTACCCGTTTGGATTGAGGATTTGCAGCTTTGAACACAGTTCTCCCCCACTTGGCAATATTTTTCTGCAGTTCCTTTTGTTTTATGTTATTGAACTGCATATTAGAATTGTTGTTTTGCTCATATTTCATGCTTCTCGTGCAGTTTCTCGTGACAAGGACAAGCTGGTTGGTTCAACATTGCAACATAATGATCCTCAGATTAGTGCTAGGTCTTCTGCATATTATGGAACCAGTACAGCATCCCTCATAAGCAAATCTAATGAAATAGAAACTGCAGTAGCTTCTACTCCCGAAGACGGTGGAAGAGCATTGCCCCATTTCCCCCCATCTGAAGGTCGAGATCCATCTCTTTCTACATTTACCAGAGATCAACTCACCAAACCAAAACCCCCACTCCTTAGTTCTTTCTCTCTAAATGAACTAAGTTCAGCAATTTCTGAGTCTGAGAAGACCCGTCTTTGTATTTCAGCTATTATAGCGTTTCTAGTAGTTGCTTCATATGTAGGATTTCCTTTCTTAGGCCAGAGTCTTCTGAGAATTGTTTTTGGACCTAGACCACTCTATTTAGTCTTGCTCACAAATGCAACAGTTGTACTTGGTAGACTTCTTTTCACCAAACAAAAGGGTTCTAGAGTATCTGATAGAGGACAGGGTCAAGTAAATCCACCTGAGGGACAAAGTTCGGTTGAACAAATTGGTAAGGTTTTAGAGGCAGGTCTAGTGGCTCAGAAGGCAATGGGTGCAATTTTCATGGACTGCAGTGTGTTTGCAGTTATCGTCGTATCAGGACTCTCGCTTGTGCAGTGGTTTTAGATTCAGGCTGTGTCGATGTCTACTGTTTCATTTCGTTTTTGTTCGTTTCTTCTCTCAGTCTTGCACCTAGTCTAGAAATTTTGTACTTGGGGCAATGATACTTATTCAAGGTTGGTTTGATAACCGTTTTGCATTAAACCAAAAAAGGCCATTTTACAATCCAATGGTTC
The DNA here is from genome assembly GCA_031780015.1 of Citrullus colocynthis. Lineage (NCBI taxonomy): Eukaryota > Viridiplantae > Streptophyta > Magnoliopsida > Cucurbitales > Cucurbitaceae > Citrullus > Citrullus colocynthis. The sequence continues at coordinate 191,288 of QLSR01000479.1, read as the reverse complement.
TAATTAACCTACAAGGACCCTACTTGAGTACTGTTGGATGCAGTGATGAGGATGGTAGGACCTTACATTAATATTTTCTTTTCCCCCCTTTGAGATATTCAATACATTTCGTGTGTGATCATATCTTCACCTTTCAAGCACAATATTAAAACTAATTTCATCCATTAGCTTAAATTTTGTTTTTGTGTAATTCATGAAGTCCTGTGTTCAAACTCTTGCAATGTTGTTAGAGTGTAAATATAATACAATGCACTTCAACTTGATTTTGATGCAACGTAGGAAGTCTAAATATCCAAGTTATATCTTTAATATTAGCTTTGAACTATCATGAAATTATGACTGGTAGTATATAATATGGAAAAACTACCTCCATTTATTACTTGTCATAATAGTAGCATTTAAAAATGTTATATAATCTAATATATCATTTAACAATGTGTCAAAATGAGTGGATGAAGTACATATTACGGTAGTACTACAAAGTTCTCCCTTTTCTCAAGTTCAATCTTAACAATTTTAATAAGTTAAGGAAAATCTTCCTTCGAGTATCACCTAACATATATTGTGACTTCAAGTTTATCTTTAAAAAATTGAAGTTTCATTTTAAAGAAGCTTGTATTAAATTAATTTTAGCGGGAACTTGAATTGGAGTAAACGAAGTGGGATGACATTTAATGAAGTGGAAAGTCTACTGAAAGACTTTATAAGTTTCATTTTTTATGGGACTCAATCTTTAAATTTGAACAATATTTCACTTAACATAACATAGAGTCATGGAGTATTCTTTTCTTTCTAATGTAGCTTTGATTTTTAAGGTTTGTCCTTGATTATTCCTTTAGTTAATATGTAAAACAAGCATTTATTTTTGCAAGATCTTAAGTATGGCTGTTTAGACACATTTTGAGTGTTGTAAGGTACATTTGAAATTTGAGTTTTAAAAAGTTATCGATTCAAGGGGCCAAAGATTTTACATTCTTGTAGTCTTGACATAATTTGCATCAAGTGATCAAAGAATATTTTGTAATCTTGTCATAGTTTGCATGTTCAAGCTCATTCAAGCAAGAACCTTATTATGACCTTATTTATCCTTGCTTGTGATCTATGGAATGATTCAAACCTCCACCAAAAAATGGCTAAAAATACTTTGTTTGGATTAAAAAAAAAAAAAATCTTATGCACTCTTACATTATGTGCAACTACTAGATTAGTACTACTTATTCATTTTCCAGAGTTTGAATAAGAATTTAAAGTATGATGGTGTATAAGCTATAATCTCAAAAAATTCGATATGTGATGTGTAGAATTGCTACACATCCCCCATTCTTGTTACTAAGGAATCTGTATTCCAAAACCAACACATTCCATCTTCACACTTATCAAATGAAATATACCAATTTGGCAATATCCCTCCTCATAAACCGAAGTTTTTTTTTTTCTTATCTATTGTCATTGGTTTTTCCTTTTTTTCTTTCTCTTTTTTTTTTTTTTTTAAATTGCACAAACCACCCCTAGTAGGGTTTGTTACAATCACATCCATACACTTTTAAATTGAACAATTACACCCCTGTAGTTTATTTAGTGTTGCAATCAAATCCTTGTGTTAGTTGATCTTCAATTAAGAAAGGGCAAACTTGTCGATTCAATCAATCTTCCTCAACCTCTTTTGCCATGACTCGTTTGAAGGTATTTTTGCTACCTTCAATCGCTTTCACCTCCATTTGTCTCTTACCCAACAATACCCATGTCCCCAAATTTCAAACTCATTTCCTCTTTTCACTTCAGCTGCTCATCGTATTCCTCTTCTTTTCCAGTTACAAGGAAACATTCCGTCAAGAGATACCAAAGGGACAATTGGTTGTACAAGAACCAGGACCAAACTTCTATTACTTCATCGGGTTCGATCTATTATGTATGATTTGGAGTCCATACGGCAGAATACATTGCCTTGCAATTGTCGGAGCTCAAGAAATTGTTGCAAGTGCTGAGGGAAAAAAAGCTAAGTAGTGGAAAATGTGGGTCTGAGAATGTAATTTAAAATATGAAGTTAACAATTTTAAAATGTGGGTCTGGGAATGTAAATTTCTTCTTAAAATCTCTAGTGAGAATCCCCACCACGACTCACCTCCAAAGGAAAGGCATATATGGGGAAGCGGAAGACTGAAAATTTGAATAATGCTAGAATTAGGCAAATGATAGTGAAATGACTTTAGGAAAAAAAAATAAAACTAGAAATATTTGGAGTTTGGGAGATTTTAGATTTATTATTTACAAATCGAGTTGGAGGATTGTCGTTGAACGCCAGCATGACAACAAAAAACATTTGGAATTCGTCGTTTATGTAATGAGAAGATTTTTTAGAAGAAAGAAGAAGATTGAGTAAATGGATGAGTTTGCCTTTTTCTAATTGAAGATCAACTAACACAAGGGTTTAATTGCTCCATTTAAATGTTTAAGGGCGTGATTGTAACAAATTCAGGTAGTTTGTACAATTTTTCATTTTTTTTATTTAAAAAAAACATAACATAAAGATAAATAAATAAAGTAAAATAAAACTATCATTTCTCATTACAAAAGGAACTGATGTTGAGACTGATTTATTCTCAACAATAGAAAGGGCGCAGTGGGTTAGGTTCAAATCTCCACAGCTAGCAGAATATCGCATGTGTATTCATGTTGTGAGAGAGGACAACCCTAGCCTACTCTAATTGGCAACTGCGTAAAAGAGTTCTCACAATAATTTGAAGACAATATTGACATGCTTTTCATTAATAATTATACTTCTACAAATACAAGTAAAACTCAATGTCTGCACTAGCAATCTAAATCTCAATCTCTCTATCTTTCCCCTAAAATAAAAAGGCCAGCATTCTGCAGACATACTTGTATTGCAACTGTAACTTAGCAAGGATATGTACCTTCTCAAGCTATACTCTTAAAGAAGGGATGGTTAAGGGCTTGTCGAGCTGTTGGTCGTTCTGAAGGGTCATATTTCAATAAATCATATAACAGATCAGTCAATAGAGACCTGGAGAAACCCACATATTGTGAAACCATATCCTGAAAACAAAAGAGAGCAATTCTACATAAGTTACTATCATCTTCTCTATAGAACTACATAAGCATGGTGTATAAAAGAAGCAAACTAAAAAACAGACCTTCAAACGATCAAGTTTCTTCACAGCTCTAATGCTTTCTCTTGAAACTGCTCCTTCAGGCCAGTTTAGACGCAACCCTCGTTTGAAATATTTTTCTGCGTTTTGGCTACAGGAAGCACATAGAAAATTAGTCTATTTGTATACTCTCTACAAGTGAAATAAATGAAGAGAAAGCTGGGTGTTTCAGTACTCGGCACTCTGAATCATGTGCCCTGGCAGAGGTCCCAACACCCTCTCCATCATTGCCAAATGCTCCAAGTTCTCATGAGTTTGGAACAATGCTTTGCCCTACAGGTTTCCAGAAATTAGCAAGTTTCTGATATTTACTTCCACCTAATCAAACCCAAGTTAGGTTCAACAAATACTAACCGAACAGAGTTCAACAAGAATGCAACCAATACTCCACAAATCGCATGGGTAACTCCACCCGAGACCTGCAAAACATCCATCAATTCAGGTGAGACTACAGCAGGTATAATTATATAGGGAGGCATTTGTGAAGCAATATCTAATGTTGTAGACATTTCCTTGCAGAGATTCTAGGTCCAATAATCAGAGATCATATAATAATAGAGTGGGATATGCAATCAAATTCATCTGATGATAAATTTGCAGGCAGAGGCCGAGGAGTTGGAAACGTTTGACTTGGGGTCAAGCAGCAAGAAAGGATGCTGAAGAGACCACCATAAATGTCACTCTAATCTCAAAAGAATTTTGCGTACCCAAATGTTAAAATTGGAAGGTTCCAACATAGGATAAACACTTTCCACTCACGCTCCTAAACAGATTCAGAAAAGAACGAAAAGCTTAAAAAATTGCACTGCTGTATACATATGGTATGGACAGTTGGAAGACGAGAGCCACAAACTACCTTCACTTACAAGAGTTATTGCCTTAAGGGTAAAGTGACCAGACAGATATAATTTAAAATATTTTAGAAAGAACAAAGCAAACTTAAATTAATTGAAACAAATAGGAGAAAAACCAGCTTCCGTATTAGAAGGATGCTCCATATATTCCAAGGTACTTCTTAAAAATAATTTTTTGAAGATTCCGTCTTCTGCCCTATTGCTACCACTGGGGTTCATCATTCCCCTTCATCCATATACTATTAATTCTTAGCAACAAGATAAAAGGAAAAAAAAATGTGTAAGTTTTTTGCTTCGTTCAACAAAGAAGGTTTCTCAAAGAGGAATCAGAGAGGGAAGTGGGGAGAAACTATACACAAACACAAATTTCACTAGCCAACCACATAACTAGTTACCTAGAATAACCTCAGGGGCTCTGTAATGCCTTGTAGAAACAATGGAGCTATGATTCTCATTATCAAATGCAGTACTACCAAAATCAATCAGCTTAATTGCACTAGACTTGGGCAAGCATCTGAATTGCGTTTCATCTGACGAAACCCTCTGTATCATTTCAAGCATCGTTTTTAAGATATATTTGAGTTTTCACCCAAATTTTCAGATTTGAAATATTTAAATACCTTACAACCAGGAAGCTTTATATATTCAGAAGACACAAGAAGTATGTTTTCTGGCTTCAGGTCTGTGTGGATTAAGTGTAAATCATGCATATCTGCCAGATATGATGAAGCAAAGTAAACAAGTTAAACAAAGAAGAATGGAATGATTAGACATTTTCCACCCCTGAACAGAGAAAAGAGCAATGAAAATGGTTTTGGAGTTCTTTAGGGAAAAAGAGATAAATGAAAATCAGAGAAATGATGCAGAGGTTGAAAATAAATCCACACACATGCTACAGATTCCAAAAGCTGTCGTCCAAACTCCCGAACAAGGTCCACAGGGAATGGGCAGTATTTATTTCTCTTTAGAAAATCAAATAAGCTTGGTCCAAGCTTCTCAAATACCTGATCAAACCATTCAAATGCATTCAAAGGAAGGCTTCTGTTAAATTCCCAATTCTATGAATAAGTCCACATGTACGAAAGAACTTGTTATATATGCAAACAATGCATGTGCACAATAACAGATAATAAGGGTCAACCCAATGTCAAAAGAAAGACTGCCCGTATTTTGACCATAGAAAGAGATTCCCTTCAGCCACCAGAGAATACGACATCAAAATATCACTATTGCAGCACCTTAAATATCAAGAGAAGGAGAAGAGATAAATCAATGGACATAAACTGAAATACTTACTATACATATATGATTACGGTAGTCAAACCAAGTTCTAATCTGCACACAACTGCATGAGGAACATGTTGCAAAGCAGAGTTAGATTGTGTAATATTATGAATTGAATACTATTGAACAAGGAAATAGAAAACATACTGTAAGCTGCCTGTGTCATTCTGAGCAAGATGTTTAAGTATATCCACCTCAACCATGGCTGCATCACGGTATTTGCGTATGCTTCGCACTACCTTAATGGCTACATATTCTCGAGTTTGACGGTCCCAGCATTCCAAAACTCGACCAAATGTGCCTACAGCACTAGCAACTTGCTAAGTGGACTCGAGCAGAATCACAAAAACATAAAATCTTGCAGACAGCAGGGAACTTGACAGCTAACCTTCACCCATCTTGCTGAGGATTTTATCTGCAAGACATTCATGTTATCGATTACCCCAGTAAGATCCAAGTATAACAAATCCAAAGACGGAAACAGTTAGGATAATGACCAAAAGAAAATCTAATTACAATTCAAGAAATGGATAACTTGAGTATATGAAGGAAATGAAATAGGATATATATGGTTCTGGGTATTTAAAACAAATAAGGGATATTAAAAAATTTGTGTGATTTTTTCCCTCATAAAAGGTAATTTCATTGATGATATGAAATTCACAAGTAGAGTCGAGCTCAACCTGCGCTGGAAGTTGCAAAAAAGATCTATACTGCAAAAGAACTGATGATATAGTCAAATAATGGAATTGCAGATTACACCAGTTCGTGAGGCAACATCCAACATACATATATATCACAGAAAGTTCTAAGAACTCTTCCTTTCCCTATTGTTTTCTTTCTTTCAAGCGAACGAGATAAAGGGAAGATTCTCGTGATATGTGCAAAATACTGGTTTGATTTTATTAAGACTTCACTGTAAATCCCTTGTCTGATAAGAAAGAAAAACCCACTAATGCAGACGCCATTTTACACACTCCATACCCAACAATCACAGTATAATAAGAATCCAATTCAAAAGGCAAACCGACCAAAACAACAAAAAAGCACTCACATCTCGGAGTGAGATTCTCGCCAAGGTTAAAGACATAGTGTCCTTCACGATCATCATCTCTTCTCGGGGGTGATGCATGCCTTTTGACATCATTCTTAACCACCATCAAAGCCTTATTAGCCTACACAGGAAAAAAAGATGCACCCAACAACCTTCATGATTCGAAATAAAAGCCCTAATTGCCATGAGCTCCAGAATTCAACGTTCTCATTTTTGAAAATCCAATCCGAAAACACAAAGACCAAAGGCCCAACCAACCAACCTCTTCTTCGGATGGCACCACGTCCCATGCGGAACGAGGCCTTTTCCTGGTAGTCCGCTGCTGTTCTTTCTCCATTCTCTCAGCCTCCATGGCTGCCGTTCATGAATCAGCACTGTCTGTATATATATATATATCTCGGTATTGTGTGTATGAATGCACAAATAAACAATCAACAGAAAAAATGCCTGAGAATCACAATAAAATTAGGGTTTCGGCGACTTGGTTACAAAATACAGAGATTCAGCAGCTCGCCGACCACCACAGATAATAATCGTAAGAGGCGAGCGGATTTGAACAGGAAAGAAGAGGCTGTTGCTTCACGCGCGTGAATATCGTACCTTCGATATTTATAGTGTATTAATATACATTTGTTAAAATAGTCTTTATACTCTTAACCGGATGAACCAATTTTAGGGCGGTTTAGATCGATAAAAGAGTGTTTTTTTAAAAGTTATTTTTATTCCAAGCTTAAAATATATATCAAAAGTTAGTTGTAGTCAAATATTTTAAATTTTTTTAAATAATTTATTTTTAAAATTAAATAATTGAAAATATATTTCAAACACACACTTAAATGTTCTTATTATGAGTTTTATTTATTATAGATTAATTTTTAAATATTAAGGAAATAGCTTTATTTAGAAAAAAAATGACATTTAAAAAACAATGCATTTAACTCTTAAAAAAATAAAAAATATATCAAATGGTTTTTTTAAGTATAAAATTGATTAAATATCAATTAAAAATACTACATGATTTGATGAGATCTAAAAGCTAATAGGATATTGATTTTAAAAAATTTTTAAAAATAATTTAAAAAACACAATTAATGCAAAAATGGTTAAACTTTTTCTAAATTGCTAGTTTACGTGGCCTAATTGTCCAAGTTTATTTTATGTATTATCTTAAATTTAGTTTCAATATAAGGTTATTATTGATTAAAAAAAAATCCTTGTTGTTTTCAGTTTCTATATTTACTATAAATTTTGAAAATATATTTGGATGTTATATCTATTTGCAAAAAAAAAAATGTCATTATTGTTTAACTAATCTCAATATAAAAAATAAAAAAATTAAATACTAAATTTAGCCAAGTGCATAAACTAAAATTTGATAGTTAAAAATATGATGACTAAATTCAAACAAGCTTCATTTAATAAGGTATAATTTGTTCCCTATATTTTGAGGATAAGTCAATTTTAGTAATGTCCTTTCAATTATTATGTTTTAGTTTCTATATTTTTAATAAATCTTTAATTTAATCTTTAGTTTATTGTTCTTCTAAGTTTTTTTTTTCTTTTTTAGCATTTTTATTATAAGTTTGGAAAACACGTATTGTGTTTCCTTACATTAAAACGATGGTTATTATTTAATCAGTTTCAATAAATAGTTAACTTTAAGATACTAAATTTAAGATTTATTAAAAATAATACAACGGAAAGTACATGAACTAAAATTTAAAAAATTTGCAAACATGGGGACTAAAATTATATTTTAACCCTGATCTTTTAATACCTCTCGAATTTTTGTGAAAATGTTAGGAAGAAAACGAAAACAATTTTGCTCAAAGTTATGGCAGATTACAAAAACCACTCATAAAGTATGTCAATAGTTGCAATTGTACCATCAAATTCTCAATTGCAAAACTGAGCTCTTAAACTTATACAAACTATGGTGTAATGCTAATTGCACACATATTTTCTCAAGTGTTTAACACTCACTGTCAACTTAAAACCTCCGCATATATTTTACAACTTTTTGCATGCGACCATTATATGTGAGTTAGACAATATACTATTGTTTCATGCAACAACAAGATTACAATATACATTCACATTAGCATAATGCATAAGTATGATATACCAAAAAACAAAAAAAGGCCATCAAGGGGTTTAGGGCTTTTTATGTCAGGTTATAGGTTAAAGTTTATTGCTCACATTTGGGGCGATTATGGGTATATAAGGGATGACAACTATTTTCAATGGTACGAGGTATTTTTGGTGAAACTCAAAGTAAAGTCATGATGGTCTATGGTCGAAGTGGACAATACATATAGAAGTTTATTGTCTCTAACAAGTGATATTACTCTGACCTAGCCATGTCGATGGAATCTTTAGGGGCTGAACAAAGGAGTATAAAGTTTGAGACAATACAGTAATGATTGTAGCTATATGTGGCCGAGCTTTGCACGAGCAATGAAATGGTTTTTCAAAAAGTCATTTGAATATAAACACTTTTTATAAATTTTGTTTAACAAATATGTATATAAATGTGTGTTGGTTACATCTTTTATCAAAATGATTTTTATACGCATATTTGTTTGGTTTGATTATATGCTAAAATGATTTATATTAACGTGAAATTAAAGAGAGCCAATTAAAACTATTAACAATAATTTCAATTTTGTATTTAGAAGTACTTTTAACATCCAATTTTTTTTTTCTAGCATATGATCGACTATCTTGTTGATTGTTAGAATTAGTTTTTGGAGTGTGGTCGTCAAAGCATGTCACAGATGTACTCAAAATGGTGTGAATTTATTTTGAGTACAACAATCGAGGGTTGTAGATTCAAACCTCTAAAATAGAAGGTTATTACATAACCGCTCATCTAACCCCCAACTTTGGTTATTTATTTATTTATTTATTCTCTCCCGTTATAGATATATTTTAGTTGCTGGAATTGAGTGACATTATTAACTCATCACGAATTTATAATTCATGAATGCTTTCCGGGCCACCAACCGGTATTCCACAGCCCACAGATTCGAGTCTCCCGTCCAATGGGGTAGCTCCATCGATCCACCCAATCGCTCGAACGGAGAATCTCATCCCCGGAGCTTCATCTTCCCGATAAATTTCATTCCTACTTCGCCATTGAAGGCGTCTAATCTAGCTTAACGACGCCTTGACCATCAAGTCACCGACCCGAGAACCGAAGATGCAGAGTTTGCAAGATAAGGCTTCCGAGTGGAGCGGAGTGAAGCGTGAAGATGCCTTCGCCATCGACGAAGTCAATTTGTTTCAGAAGTTAGGTCTCCAGACGTTTGTTAATCTATCGACCAAATTCTATAACAGGTCTGTTTCTGTTCATCAATGTAGCATGCGGCATGCGCGAAGTAATTTGAGTTTTGTGTTATTTTCTTATTTTCTCGGGAGGAAGTAAAATTGCGGCTGATTCCGAATCGGATTTTGTTATTATTTTTCTTTTCTCTATTTCGAGTAGACATGGAAATGACTTCTAATTGATGGCTGTTTGATAAACAAGACGATAGATGTGTCCAAGACCAGTTGATGAAATGTTATTAATGCTTCAGCTGTATTTCGTCATGATCGAACTGATTGTAATTTGTACTGTTGGTTACTTGTGTTTTATTGTTCCATCAACGTGAATACTAGGGTATATGACGACGAGGAGGAGTGGTTCCGATCAATTTTTGGGAATTCGAAGAAAGAGGATGCAATTCAAAATCAGTACGAGTTCTTCGTGCAAAGAATGGGAGGTCCGCCTCTATATTCTCAAAGAAAAGGCAAGTTCTTCATTTTTTTTTTTTTTTCTCGCTTGTAGTTTTGCAGTATTGATTAAAAGCATAAACTGAAAGGACTCGAGGTTTAAATTTGATGTTTTGTTCCTTTCCCAAATATATTGTATAACGACAATTTCTCTTAATTTCTACCACGTCTCCTTCCTTAAACACTTGCCTCCAAAAATGACAAATTCTCTTTGTTTTTGGTGACTAAGAATTCACAAGTTTCAAATGTTTTTGTAAGAGAGATGGAAACTATATAAGAAAATAGGAAACAGTCGTAAATCTCAAAAGCAAAAAACTTAAAACGAAATTCCACTTTGTTATTTTCTGAATCCTCATTTCACCCATGAGTTTGGGGAATTAGCTTGATCTACGAGACTGTAAAATATATAAAATAATAGATAAAACACCATTTTACAGGTTAGGAATCTTGACCTCCCACCCTGATATAATCTATAAAAAACTTAGCTGCTTAAGCAAGACCAAATTTAACCATTTCGTTAATTTCAACAAGTATTGTACGGTTTTGGTTGTGTAATTGAGCACTCATATGGTTTATTGAAACAGTGTTCTAACGTTGTCTCACTCTCACTCTGATCACGATTGCTGTTTTTTCCCCTAATATTTAAATATGAGAATCTGTCTTTACTCCTTCTTTGCCTGAGCCTGACCCCTCATTTGAGTTGAGGCAATCAATGAATTTGTGAGATCCCTAATTGGAGATTACTAGCCAGTAAGTTTGTTAGGCTTTTAGTTATAAAAAGAGGGAATGAGTTGGGAGCAAAGAGTGGATCATCTTGGTAGTGATTTCAATTGTCGGAAATCAAGGAGAGAGATGGCCCAAAAGGCTATGATAGATTGTAGCTTCTTCAAAGATATTGCAATATATAATTCTATCCTTCGGTGTTCTTTGTGTTTTTGTTAGGTGGTATCCTAACAAAATTATGTCTTCAACATGTTTAAGACTCTTTACCAAACCATTTATCACTGAGACCTCAATATGCCACTGTTGAGTGTTGATGCATTAGCATAAGAAATTCGGTTATGTCATAAAGTGTGTGACCACTCTGCAGTTTGGTTAGTAGGTTTTTTTCTTTTTCCTCTCCCTCTCTCTCTCTAAAGCAATAATAATAATAATTATTATTTATTTTTAATAACTAATATTCATTAAAATCGAGAAAGAACAAACCGACAAACAAACATCAATTCCTCTCGAGGACAAGGATAAGACAGAAGGAGAGAAGAACTCTCTCCAAAAGAAGACCCAGAAGAAGAAGCCAAAGCTGCTAGATTATTGGTAGCTTTGTTCTCCTCTCTAGGAATTTTATAAAATCTAGAAACATTTACAGAAGGAGCAAGAAAGGGAGTCTCCTCGACCAAAAAAAAAAAAAAAAAACCTCAAATAAGTTAGAATTCTCGAGATTCAAAAGTTTGATCACTTCGGTTGAATCTGATTCCACCTCCATCGAGGATTCTGCTCATCCCAAGAAACTCTGATGTGTTTTAAACCATAGGGCAGCCATTCCAATCATGACTAATCCAGTGATGAAAGGTATACTTGAGAGTACATTTGTTGTGTTTGAAAACATTTTTTGGTACAACAATTGTGGGGATAGGGAATCGAACCTCCCACCTCTAGTAAAAATCAAACAACAATTAAAATACTTTGTAAGAAAATACTTGTGTTGCGTTCAGGGCTTATAACTCTAAGTGAAATGTTAAAGTGATTTAATTCTAAACACTCTTTGTTCAAGTACTTTCGTTGAAAAACTGTGTATTCTGGATTTCTCGCAATCTCACCCTAATTTAGCATACCCCATCGACCTAATGGTGGTTTAACAATTAGTTTGATATCAAAGTCTAAGGAAGTCTTTGTAGACTTGATACTGTGCAATTTCGTGGGCACATTGTAATCTATTTGCAACATGCTTGTTATGATCCTTATAAAAGTTGGTGACATTTCAGGCCATCCAGCTCTTATAGGTCGACACCGACCATTCCCGGTCACACATAGAGCAGCAGAGAGATGGTTACATCACATGCAACTAGCGTTAGACGAGACTCCAGAAATAGATGCAGATTCAAAAGTCAGAATGACAAACTTCTTCAGGCATGATTTATTCTCTTGTTCCTTCTACCTTCATTCATTGACATTCTCTGATCCACAACATTTTGCTTTTATATATATTTATATTGTTATAAGAAACCGTGCTTTCATTGAGAAAAAAATGGATGTTCAAATAGACAAGCTCGTAAAAAGGTCCAACTAAAACAAAAATGGGTTCCAATATAAGGGAATAATACAGAAGTAAAGGGCAAATGCAAAAAAAAAAAAAAGGAAAAAGTACGCCAAAGCCTAAAACGTAGACATGAAATCTAACTTGGGACCAAACCTCTTCAAGGAGCTCTTAGCCTCACTAAAATTTCTATTGTTTATCACGAGCCAAATGCCTTATAAAACAGCACGGAATCCCGTCTGCCATAGAAAATTACCTTTTATCTTGAGAAAGGCAAATTGAGAAGAAACCCTTTCGCCGTTGAGCGACCAATGAGCTACACTCTTTGTTTTCATGTCTTGAGTTTCCATTATTGGGTATGCTTATTTTCTGGTGGTCTGCAGACACACAGCTTTCTTTCTCGTGGCTGGAGATGAGATGAAGAATCAAAACCTGCAAACTCAATGCAAGCACGGTATTCAGCAATCTGCTGCCCCATAGACATTCTAGGACAGAAACGTAATTTCCCATACAAACATATAATTTTATCTTACATGCTTATAAGGCTGTTGGATCTAGGTGATTCTATATGTATTTTGTCCAACTGACCTTCATTCTTGAGATGAAGATAGGGCTCTCCTCAACTTGACTTGAAATGAACTCAACTTATTTGAAATGGTTACATTCATTTTGTTATATGTTTACAATCATTCTGAAATGTGCCTTAATCATTCAAAATCAATTTGGTTTGTGTTAAAATAGTGTTTAAAGTGTAAATTAAAATTTAATTGATTTTGAATGATTGAATGCAACATTCGAGAGTGATGTAGAAAATTCATATGGAAGAACAACCTTGAGAGGAGGCTAAAGCCATAATGGTATGAGCAGAACTGTTCACCTCTTGATGGATGTGACAAAAATGTGCAACATTAATAACGTTTCTTAACAAAAAGAATGTTCTCAACGAGGATTCAAATATCAACTAAAGAAAATTCCTCTGTATTGAGAAGTTTGACGACTTCCAGATTCCACATAATGGGAGGAGGATGTGCCCAACAATGATCCCAATATAATAAGAATTGTTCTCAACGAAGATCCCAATACAACATTCAAAAGTGATTATGAACCATAGTTCTAAGACTCCCAAGGTAATCCAAGTATGGAAAATAGTTCACATTAATGTTCAACAATATAGTTCATATTCCTTATAACAAGGTATTCATTTTGTTCGATTACTAAAGAAAAAGAAAATATGCATATTTTCTGTTTTCTATTCACCTTTGCTTAAAATTCGTAACAAAGTATTCATTTTGTTCGATTACTAAAGAAAAAGGAAATATGCATATTTTCTGTGTTTTGTTCACGTTTGCTTAAAGTTCGTAGTTCTAGTTAGTAGATTATAAATTTCTTAATTAAAAAAACTTATAATGCATCAAGGATTGAGTTAGAAGATTACATTGATGTTAGGAATGAAATTACAAATACTTTTTTTAGAAAACAAAATTGCAAGTAGCATATTGCATTGCTTTTACCTAAAAAAACAGGGGAAAAAACAGCTTTTTAGTTCCATTATAAAATTATTTTGTGTAGCATATAGCTCTTATTTTATTTTTATAGTTTTTAGATATTGGAAAATTTGTCCTAGATAATAAATTAAAGAAACTCATACTTCATAAGAAAATAAAAATAAAAAAACTTATAAGTGTAAATAACGTTTCAAATATTTTCAAGCTCTAAAGTCATTAAACCAAATTGATTAATATGAGTTGAATACCTATGTGCACCTATGAAGATGAACATACCTCAATTGCTTAAAACACAATCTACCTCCTTGAGTTGGAAAATTTCACTTTTTATTCTTATGATGATTTTTGAGATGGTAACATGTCTCATTCTATAAACTATCTTTATTTCGAAATCCCTTTTTCTTTTTAATATAAGATGCATATGTGGATATTTAAACTACTGCTATTATACTTGATTATTAGTTGAGCTTGATTTTTTTAAATATAATATTACATTTTTAAGTTTTTGGTTCAAAATATGTGCATTAGCTATTTTTTTAAAGAAATACATTAACCTATTTTTTTAAATTACCGTAGAAAAACTTTATGCTGTTAAACTATGTTCATTTTGACAATACATGAATCTATCCCTTAAGCAATGTTTAAGCTTTTTATGTCCTAATATTAAAAAAAAAGTAGAATGTACGTGTCATTGCAATTTGAAATACAGCAATATTTGAGTGTAAGCCTTGTTGTCCACATTTACATGTATCTCCCTCAATTACAAAGAGAAAAAGTATATAACATATATATTAGAAAAAACATCACACGACAAATTGTAATTGAACACATAAATAAATGACAAAAAAGATAGATGTACCTGAAGATGTACCTAAAAAAAAAGTTAATAGAAATGGTTGGATGGATTTTGGGCTGCCATAATCTTGTTTTTGTGCAACCCACTTCGATCTCATAAAATAAAAATCAGAAGTATTTTTTTTAAAAAAAGAGGATCTAACCCAATGTTCTCCATTTTCTAACAGTTAAAAGCTTAAAAAAAAAAATTGACACATGCCATTTTTTTATTGGACCAACACGAAAGATGGGTTGGACAGTTGGATAGCGTAGACAAAGACTGATAAGAGTAAAAAATGGACTTAAATATTTTTCTAAATAACTGCAGTCAGAGTAACCCCCATGTACTAATTAATTCTACCATTGTTCTGCACTGTGCGCAACATTGCGTACTCTCGGCTTTGGCGGCAGGCCTGAGAATTTTAAAACTTCATTCGAATTCCATTACTTTTTGGCGCCGAGCGAGACGCTGCCGAGATCGTAGTTGGAGTTTCGCCAAGGTTCTCTCCATTGCCCATGAATGGCGTCCGGCTCTCCTCCTTCCCGTATCGACCAGGTCTTCTTTCTTTTCAATCTATATAGAAAATACCCTATTGACTTAACTTTTACTATTTCTTAATGTTTTCCTTAAAGCATGTCGAATCTTCGTGGCAAAAAATGGCTGTTTATGTTCTTCTTGCCGATTTCAGAGGGATTTTTTTTAGGTTTTATTTTCCTTCTTCCCCGTCTTCGTTGTTTTCTGGGATTTTACTGGGAAAAAGGCATGGGGAAGGTTATTGTGATATGTTTGTGCTCTGGATATTATGAATGGGGGAAGTATCTACTCGGCTTCTGAGAAAATTAATAAGAGGACCAAGAAATTCAATTTTCTCTTTGTTGTTTTTAATTTAGATTAATTCGTGGTTTATTACAATCTTTTTGTCAATTCTTGATTGGATGGGATAATATTTGTGTTCTGAATATAATAATTCGATCATTTGGACATATTATTCATTCCGATTTGAATTGATGGGTGGATATTTAAGTGTTCCTTCGTGTACTGCGTGCAGTTTTATGCTTCAAAGAAAAGGAAACCTCTTACTTCCAGTCTGAAGTCTGGGAGTTACGACAAGGATGGAAAAAAGTCACTTGAAGGGTCGCCTGGTGCTAAAGGTACGTTGGACAATTACCTAGTGACCTCACAGGACCATGGCAACTCTGATAACCCATCACATTCAGTTCGGGAAAACTTGCCTGGGCAAGACCTGGTAAAGAGAAACCTATTGTTGAAAATTAATAGCTCCTCTAGAAATGAACACGAGGAACCCACTTTGTCTAGAGGGTGTGACACTTCTGCAGCAACTGAAGGAATCAAGAAAAGAACTCTGGAGGACTCGTACGAGACCAGAAGTTCAACAGTTAAATTGATGGCAGGTGACGGGGGTGTCACACCCTGCACGGAGAAACCAGAGTTTAAACAGTTTGCAGCTGATTTCTTGTCTTTGTACTGCAGGTATATGTAAACTCTAGTTCGTTAAGACAACAAGGTCCTTTTTTTTTTTTTTTTTTTTTTTTATTTTTATTTTTTAAATTTT
>QLSR01000479.1:111469-174812 GCA_031780015.1 Citrullus colocynthis | reverse complement strand
AACTATTTTTTTTTTTTTTTTTTTTTTTTTTTTTAATTTTAATTTTTAAATGTTCGCCTAAAATTATAAATGTCATGGCCATATTTGTAGCAATGAGCTGCATACAACTGTTAGTTCGCCAGGAGAGCAAAAAGTGACTTTTCTCAAGCGGCACTCCAGTCCATCTCTACTAGAGGGGGAGGCTAAATTACCAAAGAAGATACATTCTATTGCGGGTCCATCAAATGCCAAAGGTGAACCTGATTCCTCAAATGCATTGAGTGTTGGAAACAAGCAGTCCAATTTTGTTGTTGAAACTGGGGTATCTGTTACTGCTTCTTCTGAAAAGTTATGATTCGTTTGACCTTCTTTCATAGATTTATATAATTACTTGAGAAATTTGATATCATTTATCTGCATGATTTCTATGGCAGAATACTGACAGTCATCATCCTGTTGTGCTTAAGGCATGTCTGCAGAAATGCAATAAAGCACCTAGATCACCTTATTGTTTGACTGAATGCAAAACACCAGGCTTGCCAACTGCCAATACATGTTTTCAGGAGACTCCCAAGTCTGGAAGCTCGACATTTTCCCCTGGAGAAGCTTTTTGGAAAGAAGCAATCGTGTTTGCAGATGGTTTATGCGCTCCAAGCATTGACCTTACCAATTGTGATGCTGAAGGAGCTAAGGTTGCAGAGAGTCAGAGTCATACGAAGAAACTTCCTATACCAGGGGAACCTGCTCAGAAAAGGTTAAAAGGACAGTTTGGTGGAGGTAGTGGAGGAGTCCGGCTTGGGGAACCTGGTGCTTCCATGGTTTCATTGAGGAGTGATTTAAAAGAGTTAAATAGAGAAGTGTCTTCACTACCTGTTAAGCATTTTGACTTCTCGGCTGATGATAAAAACTTGGATGGAAGTACATTACCTTATTGTGCTTCAAATGAATCTGAAGTTAATGCATATGACCTTAATGAGCAGTCTGATTGTTGTTATACTAATGATAGTCTACCAAAGCATAATGATAAGACCCGCGACAGTGATTCTCTTACAAAAGAGAAGATACATGAAACAAATGTAGCTTCCTCTGTTCCGGTAGTGACTGAAGTGAAATTAAACATATTTAGTCCCTCTGATAGTATCACATCTGACACAGCGGTTCATGAACTTAGGGCTTCTACTGTTCATGATTTTAAAGAGGAAACAACACCTTCAAGTTCAGTAAGACATAAAGATTGGCTGGATCTAAGTTGCTGGCTGCCTCCTGAAATTTGCAGCATTTATAAAGAGAAAGGAATAACAAAACTGCATCCTTGGCAGGTAGCGAAGTATTACAAAACTTTCTAATGCTTCCTTCGCAAGCGTCTCAAGATATTTGGAGTACATGGATGTTCTTCTTTTGTACTTCATAAAATAAATCATTTTACTCCTGAAACACATTTAATTTTTAGTTGGTTCAATGAAAATATTACCATTTTGATAGATGGTACTTTTTGCCTTATGACAATGTTGGTTGAGTTACTTTGTTTAATTCTCCACTGTAATGCTATTTAAAAAAAAAAAAAATCTTTACTATAATGCTTGATGGCTGAAAGACACTCAATATTCTACTTCACTTTTATAGGTTGAATGTCTTAAGGTAGACGGTGTCTTGCAGAGAAGAAATCTTGTTTATTGTGCATCTACCAGGTACTGTAATCTAGTGATGACTTTACCCCTTCGCTAGAGTGGGTTACTATTTTGATACAAAAAATTCTAGTATCCAAGAACAGCGGAAAAGCTGTTGCTTGCTAGCTTGTAGCTTAGGGATCTGTTTAATTTTGCATAGAAATGATTTGCTTTTTGGCAGTTATTTTAAGAAATAGTTTTCTTATTTTCAAAACAAAAAATTTTGTGAGAATATCTTGCATAGCTCGTTCAGTTTTTTTTTTTTTTGCCGGGGGGGGGGGGGATTGCAAACCAATGATGCAAGAAGGCTCTTCTAGGTCTCCCCTCGCATGGAAAGGAAGCTTTTGTAGCGAGCTAGTTTCTTTGAAATTTTTGGTTTGGTAGGAATATATAAGATTGGCCTTTAAGGTTTAAGGTTGGAGCACTACTCATTTCAATATCTTCTTTTGGGTTTCAATTAGGGCTTTGGTCTTTTAATTTTTTGTATCCTTTATTAAATCCTAGTTAGCTGGCCGCCCATGACCCTTTCAATATCTTCTTTTGGGTTTCAATATTTGGTTGAAAGGAACAAAAGAATTTCTAGGGGTAGGGATCTTTGAGCATTAGTCTATTTTCATTTTTCAACGAAAAGTGTTGTTTCTTTTTCCAAAAAAAAAAAAGATGGTGAATCACTGTTTATGAGATGGAAGCCTCAATATACCAGCTTAACTATTAAACAACAGACTAACAAGTAGCAATTGATCCCCTAACTTACAAAATAACGAACAAACGGATCCTAACAACAACCAAGTTGGGCAAGTGAAAACAGAAAACAAGTAGTTTTAAAGGACTTTTCATTGAGCTGCATCTTCTTGGGAGTGGGTACAAGCCTCAGCTCACTATGATGCCTTTTCCGCTGCCTTACTGTTGTTAAACTTTTCTTTTTATCTAGTTCATTTTGTTGGTGTTTTACTCTTCCTAACGAAAGTTTAGTTTTCTCATTAAGAAAGTAATTTATTGTTAGATACTTTTATATGATGTAATTATAATTGAAGTACTTATAATAACAAATGCTAAAAGAAACACTTCCAGACACACCCTATGTGTTGCTTATTTTGTCTGTATCTTCTGCAGTGCTGGAAAAAGTTTTGTTGCAGAGATCTTAATGTTAAGGCGGGTAATTTCTACCGGAAAGATGGCACTTCTTGTACTTCCATATGTATCAATTTGTGCAGAAAAGGTGATCTATACCTTTCAGATTCAAGAAACTATGCAGATACATTGATCTTGTCAATAGTTATATTCTTAAATTTGATCATTTTATATTTTGTATGCAATTTCTAATTGTTCTAGGCCGCACATCTTGATGTTCTTCTTGAACCTCTGGATAAGCATGTGCGTAGTTATTACGGAAATCAAGGTGGTGGAACGCTTCCTAAGGATACTTCTGTGGCTGTTTGCACAATTGAGAAGGCAAACTCGTTGATAAACAGATTGTTGGAGGAGGGTCGTTTGTCAGAAATTGGAATTATTGTGATCGATGAATTGCACATGGTAACTAAGAAAATCAATATGGAATTAATTTCTTTATAAAAAATTTGAAATGTGAGGTGGAAATAGAAGAAGACTGTTCTTGTGGTGTAGCATGCTTGTGGCAATTTCTTTGGTGGATTTTTTAAAAAATATTTTTATTCTTACCTTCTGACCTGTAAAGAAGTGATGATTGATATGGTAGCCTGAATGTTTCATGAGTACATTTGTTTCCTATTTTCTTGAAGAGGCCAATTTGTAGATAAGCTATACATTAAACCTTTCCCAGTCAGGGTATTCACCTGGATGATTCTTGTTTTATTCATAGGTTGGAGATCAGACGAGGGGTTATCTTTTGGAACTACTTTTGACTAAACTTCGTTATGCGGCTGGTGAAGGTAATTTAGATTCTAGCAGTGGTGAGAGTTCTGGGACGAGCAGTGGTAAGTCAGACCCTACTCATGGTATTCAAATAGTTGGCATGAGTGCAACCATGCCAAATGTGGCAGCTGTTGCAGATTGGCTTCAGGTTAGTGAATTAATAACCCTTTGAAAAGTTAATGGGAAATATGATTGTTGTTAGAGGAAGCATATTTGCTATTTTTCCATAGTTTATGTTCTTGTAGATGTTGGTTGTTCAATTGAGAAACATTGCGTGACTTCTTATTAGGATGTGTCTGGTAGTGCTTTTGATAAAAAAACCTTCTATTACAAGGACTGAAAGCCTTATTTTATTGTTTGGTTTTAAACTTCTATTACAATGAATTATTTTTTTAATCTATGAAGTTCTTTGACTAATATAAGTTTAAATAAGAATTGAAAAATGGGTAAAAGCGATGCAACTAAAAATAACAAAAAGATTGCCTAAAAAACAGATATGATATAAATAAGAGAGTGCGTTTTAGAAGTTAATGAGAGAAAGCATTTGCAGCAATTATTGAATGACGTTAGAGGGAGAAAATGTTTACAAAGAGAGATTGGCAAAAGAGCAGTAGAGAGAGATTGTAGGACAAATTTTTTTGAGAAAAGTTAATGAGTAAAAGTATGGATGTAGAGAGAAACTAGAGGGAGATGGTATATGAGGTAGACTATGGAGAGATTAGTACTAAATAAGTAAAGAACAAGGTGAAAAGCCCCTCATATTAATGATA
This sequence comes from Citrullus colocynthis, assembly GCA_031780015.1. Taxonomy (NCBI): domain Eukaryota; kingdom Viridiplantae; phylum Streptophyta; class Magnoliopsida; order Cucurbitales; family Cucurbitaceae; genus Citrullus; species Citrullus colocynthis. The sequence continues at coordinate 170,506 of QLSR01000479.1, read as the reverse complement.
AGTCGTTATTATCCATTTGATTCCATATTTTCTTCCTAATATTATGTTTTTTTTATGAGAAACAAAAGATATTATGTTTATCTTTGCATTTAAAAAGTCTTATACACGTGAAAATTATGCATCAATGGTTTTATAATGGAATCCTAGTACAGGGTCTAAATTGATTAACATATGAATGCTTAAGGTATTCGATTGATATAGTTATTTAGTTTGGGGTTTTGATTGATACAATCTCCTAAGTTTAGGGGTGTAACTTGATTTTTCCCAAATAAAATATTTTCAAATTTTACTGTAAATAGCTCTTTACACTTTATATACAAAATTTCAGTTCTTATTAAGTGGTTTAGGGATTGAGTGCTTAAGTTTTACCTTTTGAGAAATCTATAGGCTTGGTCCTCGCATCTTTGATGTCAGACTACTCCATTGTTACTTGGAAAATTTGCATGCAGGCAGCCTTGTACCAGACTGATTTTCGACCTGTTCCTTTAGAGGAGTACATTAAAGTTGGGAATACCATTTATAATAGAAGTTTGGACATTATTAGAACGATCTCAAAAACAGCTAATCTTGGCGGTAGGGATCCAGATCACATTGTGGAATTATGTAATGAGGTATGATTTCTTTTGATTTGTTAAGTATTACTTGTTCCTAAATTTATATGGAATAATAAACTTTTTAATTGTATTTTAGGTAGTTGAAGAGGGTCACTCAGTATTGATCTTTTGCTCCAGTCGGAAAGGATGTGAATCAACAGCAAAACACGTGTCAAAATTCCTCAAGAAGTTTTCTGTCAAAATTCATAATGAGAACAGTGAGTTTACAGACATTTTTTCGGCAGTTGATGCACTGCGAAGATGTCCTTCTGGACTGGATCCTGTATTAGAGGAAACCTTTCCGTCTGGTGTTGCCTACCATCATGCTGGCCTTACTGTATATTCATCATCTCTTATTCTTACTAGTAGATCATATTCTTGAGCATCTTTTAATTATTTATTACTTCTCAATAGGTAGAGGAGAGAGAGGTTGTTGAAACTTGCTACCGCAAGGGTCTTTTGCGTGTTTTAACTGCTACATCTACCTTAGCTGCTGGAGTTAACCTGCCAGCTCGAAGGGTCATTTTCCGACAACCCAGGATTGGGCGAGACTTTATTGATGGTGCAAGGTACAGACAGATGGCTGGTCGGGCTGGCCGGACTGGGATTGATACTAAGGGGGAGAGTGTAAGTCTTCATTCTTAACTGAAGTGCCAGTTTTGTATTATTATGCTAGATTTATGAACATTTATCAATTGACCTACTTTACCCTACCTCTTGTTCTTGTTTTTGCTTTGTTTTGTTTTGTTATTTATTTATTTTATTCATTGTATTGAAACATTTACCTTTTGTTGGATTCTTCTTTTTCCTGACATTTTTCTCCATTTCCATCTGAGCAGGTACTCATTTGCAGACCAGAAGAGATTAAAAGAATTAATGAACTTCTTAATGAGAGCTGTCCACCTTTGCAATCATGTTTATCTGAAGATAAGAATGGAATGACTCATGCAATTTTAGAAGTTGTGGCTGGTGGGATTGTTCAAACTGCAACTGATATTCATCGATATGTAAGGTGTACTCTTTTGAATTCTACAAAACCATTTCAAGATGTGGTTAAATCAGCACAGGAATCTCTTCGGTGGTTATGCCATGGAAAATTTCTTGAGTGGAACGGGGATACCAAGTTGTATAGTACCACACCTCTTGGACGTGCATCGTTTGGAAGCTCTCTTAGTCCAGAAGAATCACTTGTAATAAACCTCTCCAATAACTCCACCACCATTACTCATTGTGAAAGCATGTGTTAAGAAATTATCATTTACTGTTAAGTTTTCATTTGGCTCTATCAGCCAATTAGTACGTAGGATAAATGGTAATTAAGTGGACTGAAGGCTTTCTGATTGATTATTTTATTTTGAATCTCTCCTTAGATTGTTTTGGATGATCTTTCAAGAGCCCGAGAAGGATTTGTGCTTGCATCTGATTTACATTTGGTGTACCTAGTCACACCGATCAATGTTGATGTTGAGCCAGATTGGGAGCTATATTATGAACGGTTTATGGGTTTGCCTTCTCTTGACCAGGTAAGGTTGGGTACTTTGCTAGTTTAGATCCCTCTCGAATGATCAGAAATTTACAACTAGTCTTGTTTTTGGATCAGACTAGGTTTTTAATCCTCTCTACAATTAATTTTGAAGATATTAGTTATTTAAGTGCAAAGAAGTAACAATTAATATATTAGTCCACATTTCAGCAACATTACTACTACCAGAAAATTTAGATGTTTGGTGCTAAATTTAGATCTCTCTTCTTTTGTTATTTTTGTGAACTGGAGCTGTTGGTTTTTTGTTTTCTGGAAATGAGACAAGACTTCTTGGTCTCTCCTTAAATAGTTTTGGACCAAGTGATGTTTAGTGTCCTGAAATTTGATAAACATTTAAGAATTACTCTCTTTGGTGCTTTTTCCAGTTATATCAACGCTTTCCTCCTTTCATCTCTTCAAATACACCCTCCATTCTTTTCCATACATTCTCCTCTACTGTATGCAGAATGGATGAGTCTTCGCACCTGAAATTTCATTTGCCAACTTCCTTCCATTTCTTCCAATCAATTCTCCATTTAGTTTTTAATGCAATTATTCCCTCGTAGGTGGAACTGCTCTAATACGACCTGTGTTGCTTCCTTTTGGTCAGCATTGGCAATGAAATTTCAATGGTCAACAGCCAAAATAATTTCAATTTAGGAGTATTCTTCAACGAAATTCCACTTGGATATTGCTCACTCTCTCTCTTTCTTTCCATTTTATTAGCTAATTTACGGGCCAGCCAACTCTTTTCTCTCCCCAGTCAATGGTTTGTTAATCCTCTCACTTTGACTTTGGTACAGGGGTAAATTCTTTCTATGTTCTCAGATTCACAGTCCCTTTCTTCCCCTGTTTTCAATATGTAAAATGGGTTAAGGTCGAGGGTCTATCGCAATTCACTAGAGGTTCTTATTTCTAAATAGCTCCAAGGAGGCTCCATGTAAGATGGATTAAGGGAGTTGCTGGTAAAGCTCACTGTCTACTTGTTATTTAGAACAAATAGTAAATATGAAATTAAATGCACTGCAGTAGCTTTTCAGACCTCTTTAGATATCACTTCTTTATTTCTCAACGCAAATACTATCATGAAATGGAATACTTACACAGCAACATACATGTCCAGAAACGTAGGATGTATGTTTCTTCCAAGTTGAGCATTGATGTCTGCTTATTTATTTATTCCATTTTAATACAGTTCCTTGTCTATGTCGTTAGGCATTAATAATGTTGAGTGTCCATAAGATAATATGCCAGGAATTTGTGTATTTTGAATTTCACTGTTGTCAAACGATCCCACCACGCTGCAGTCTCTTTGCTACATTACTAGCAAATTAAGTTTGTCAAACTCTTTCCCTCTTATTTTCTAATACTTATCTTCTTTTAATAAATATGTAAAATGAAAATGCAGTCTGTTGGAAATCGAGTTGGAGTTACGGAACCATTTTTAATGCGTATGGCACATGGTGCACCAATTCGACGTGCAAATATCTCAAGAAATGGTGTCGTGGGTTTACATACCAAGCGTGATGAACATGGGTGCATGTATGAGGACAGGCCTTCAGAGGAGCAAACTATTCGAGTGTGTAAACGATTTTATGTGGCCCTCATCTTGTCAAGACTTGTTCAGGTGTGCGGATGTGTTGCTGTTAATCTTACATTTATTTCTACGTGATTGGTAACTTTAATGTTGTCTTGTGCCCCTACATTATAGAAATAAAAAACACGAATACCTTTTTTCTGAATTACCTTACATGTATACATAAATGATAGAATTCTTTTATTTGCTCTTCCTCTCAACAGCTGAGCAAATAAATCACCTTCCATCTTTGTGGTTATTCATCTTTCAATTTAGCCCATTAAATGAGCAGCTTTTGAAAGATTTCCACCTAATTTAGTTCATTCTGGTTCTGAAGGAAACTCCCATTCCTGAAGTTTGTGAAGCTTTTAAAGTTGCCAGAGGGATGGTACAAGCATTGCAAGAGAGTGCTGGAAGGTTTGCATCTATGGTCTCCGTATTTTGTGAGAGGCTCGGATGGCACGATCTGGAAGGTTTGGTAGCCAAGTTCCAAAACCGTGTTTCATTTGGAGTTAGAGCTGAGATTGTAGAACTTACTACTATTCCATACGTTAAGGTCAGGCACTGTCCTTCATTTATTTGGTTTTATGTTCCCTAGTATATTCTAATCAACAGAAGTGTGATGTTATTTACTTTGAGCAATTTGTTATCAGGGTTCTCGAGCCAGAGCACTCTATAAAGCTGGTCTGCGGACACCTTTAGCAATTGCAGAAGCCTCTGATGCTGAATTAGTTAAAGCTCTTTTTGAGTCTGCATCATGGACTGCAGAAGGTGAGCTTAACAAGACATGCTTATTTGTTTGTGCTGATTCTGGTCAGCAGGTAAAATTATCCTCGTTTTTTTTTTTAAAAAGGGAAACAAGACTTTTCATACCTGATACTCTAGTTATTTCGCTTTTAGTTGTAGTGTTTGTCAAGTCATTAGGATTGCAGAGTGTGGATTCATTCTCTATTCTTTTACTTTCCATTTATTTTCAGATTCAAATGACTATATTCTTAGAGATTAAATGATTTCTGGCTCTACTGTTGTAATCGTAACTGTCTTCCTCTAGTTTCGAATTCTAATATTGAGGTTTGTGTAGAGAGTACAGCACAAAAACGGATGCATGTTGGAATAGCTAGGAAGATTAAGCATGGTGCTCGTAAAGTTGTTCTTGACAAAGCTGAAGAGGCAAGGGTTGCTGCATTTTCAGCTTTTAAATCATTGGGGTTCACTGTGCCACAAATTTCTCGTCCCTTGTCAGCAAGTGCAGATGGAAATATTACAGCACAAGTGGCTGCAAGTATTCCATCTGAAAGTGATACTTTAAACAGAGTTGTTAGCACACGACAAATGGAGCATGCTTTAACAAAGTCATGTTTTGGAGGAACTTCCAGTTCCGAAAAAGTAGGTGCCAAGAATCTGAGTGAAACAGGAGCAATTTCTGTTGAAGTAAAACCGCCCAATTTTGGTGTTAATCCTCTGGTGAATGTTGAAGGGTCTGCAATCGAGGAGTCAAATACCGTTGTTGTATGTGCGGGAAAGGTAGATGTTACAATCTCTAATCACATGGAAAGAATTACAGAGAAAATTGCTCAGAGGGAACAACATAGTAGTGTCTTGCATCCTCCAAAAAGAGACAGTTCTTCCATGAAAGGTCCTATCCATGCAGCTAGTACATCTGGCGGATTTGAATCTTTCTTGGATTTGTGGGATGCTAGCCAGGAATTTTTTTTTGATCTCTATTACACCAAACGGTCTGAAGTGAACTCTGTTGTCCCCTTTGAATTACATGGAATAGCCATCTGTTGGGAAAATTCTCCGGTATATTATGTGAACCTCCCAAAGGATTTGTTGGGGCCCAAGAGTGGAAAAGGTCTTTATCCGGATGACAGGACATCTGGTGACCAGGTAGATGTTTCACAATATGAACATTGGTTTGAGATGATAGAAACGAGATGGAAAAAGATCAATGAAATTTTTGCGAAGAAAAATGTTAGAAAGTTTGCATGGAATTTGAAAATTCAGGTTCAGGTACTTAGATGTCCGGGAGTTTCCATCCAGAAATTGGGCTTCCTGAATTCTGCTCGACGTAATATGGGTCTTAAACTTGTAGATGGTTCATACTTAGTGTTGTCGAGAGTTCACATAAGCAATGTAATTGATATGTGCATTGTTGCTTGGATTCTTTGGCCAGATGACGAGAGAAATTCAACCCCGAACCTGGAGAAGGTATGGCAGAATGAACTCAACTTATGCAAAACATGACTGAAAAATAAAATTTTCTTATTAGTGTCATTTTTCGACCAAGATAACACATGATTTTGAAGGATTTTCTGCTATGATGAATTCTCTAATACTTTATGACATCTAATCTTCAACTGAAATTGTGATGACGATGAAATAGGAAGTCAAGAAAAGATTATCTGGTGAAGCTGCTTCTGCTGCTAACCGGAGTGGCCAGTGGAAGAATCAGATGAGAAGAGTAGCCCATAATGGTTGCTGTCGGCGTGTTGCACAGACACGAGCTCTATGTTCTGTTCTCTGGAAGCTAATAATTTCTGAAAAGCTCTTGGAAGCTCTCAACAATATAGAGATTCCATTGGTAAATTTTGCCTGTGCATTTCCCTGAGGGGGAAGATGACATTAGGACAAGAGTTTATTCTTCTAATGCCAATAAAAATAGTAAACAGTAGCTGTTAATGGGTTGTTCGCTATAAACATGATGCAATTCTGATCTAATTGTCGTAAGAAGAAAAACAATCAGATTAGGTTCAGATTTGCTTTTGTTGCTTTTTAGCCAGATTTATATGATACTTAAGATGAAATTTTCTTCTTCCACAAAGCAGCCGAATAAGATATCTATAACTTCAGCCTAAATATATTAACGATTATACTGTTAAAGCATGTGAACTTGTTTAACCAATGGAAACTTCTGTAGGTAAGTATTCTTGCTGATATGGAGACCTGGGGTATAGGTGTTGACATGGAGGGATGCATTCGGGCCCGTAATTTACTGGGAAAAAAACTCAGGTGCCTTGAGAAGGAAGCTTATAGGCTAGCTGGCATGACCTTCTCCCTGTACGCAGCAGCAGATATTGCTAATGTTCTATATGGACATTTGAAGCTCTCTATTCCAGAGGGGTTCAACAAAGGCAAACAACATCCAAGTACTGATAAACATTGTTTGGACTTGCTGAGGTAATAAATTGATTCTAATAATCTTTATGCATTCGTGTGAAATTGATAATTATAACAAATGCAAGGATGCAGGATATGAAACAATGAACTTCCTGATGTTCGTCAGCCTCTCCATTTTTCCTTCTAACTCTAACTGAGTTAACAGGAAAAGTTCTCCAATATTGTGGAGTCTTCAAATCTTATTTCCCCTTAACAATACCAACATAAGAGGCTCTAGGCTTAGCATCCAAATTCTGAATTCGTTGTCCTTGAATGGTGGGCTCCATCAGATTTCTTTCATCATATTTCGGCAAGTAATCTTATATCATTTCCCAGAAAGTTGACCATCCTCTTTTGACGAGACCAGCTGGAATGAGTTGTTCTTCCACCTGTAGTTGGTCAAATAAAACCACACATTCCATTATCCAACTTGAAGGGATGCGTTTTTTCTGAATACAAACAAGTTCATTCTCATATTTTTCTTGCTTAAAGAAATTTGAATAAAGAGGAAATCACATCATTTTCACCATAGCATTTTAAAACCATCTAAGTTGAGACAATTAAAGGGGAGGGAAGCATATTCCTTTTCTCCATTTTTTTATTGTAATAAAAGTTTCTTTGAACTAAATACATAAATATTTATTTTCAACACTGCAGCCACTCTAGTCCATACTTCAAATTAATATTAAACGCCGATAAGAGGTTGACAAGTATTTGGATTGCACTTGATTTGAATTCAAATGCTGAAGCCTTGAATCTTAAAAAACTAGCAGAAATTGAATCTCCAAGAGAAGTGAGAAGAGCATTTTCATTCCATCATACAACATGTCTAAATGCACGTTATTTATGTATTTACTGGATATGAAACATGAATAACTGTAACGAAGAATTTAATAAATATCTTGTATTTCAGGAATGAACACCCTATTGTTCCAGTCATTAAAGAGCACCGGACATTGGCGAAGCTCTTTAACTGTACTTTGGGATCCATTTGCTCGTTAGCTAAGCTATCTGCAAGGACACAGAAATACACGCTACATGGTCATTGGCTCCAAACATCCACAGCAACTGGTCGGCTTTCCATGGAGGAGCCTAACCTTCAGGTATGGGTTTTCATTACCTCTTTTTTATATTTTGTTGATGAAATTAAAGATGAAACCACATGCTCAAGTTTGGATGAACTCTTGGAGTGCAGTGCGTTGAGCATGCGGTGGAATTCAAAATGAATGAAGATGATGTTGATCATTGTAAAATTAATGCTCGTGATTTCTTCATCTCTACTCAGGTATTTTCATTAAATTTTGTTTACTAACCTCCTCTTAAGAATTTATGGTGGAGAGTTTAGCCTCATTTAAGATTTCTTTCATCAATAAAATTTATTGTTTCTCTCAAAAAATTTCTTGAGCATTATGGATCTCTTTTTGGGGTCCATATTCAAAAAGACTCCCTTTCTTTCTTTTTGTTCTTTTTGGATCTTTAATAGTGTGTAAGACTAGTGTAGTTAATATGAATAATGTATAAAATACAATTTACTTAATGTTTGTGCATCAGTGCATGAAATGGTGAACTGATGATTGCGAAATCTGTCTGAAGGATTCGGAATTTTATATATGACAAGGTGATGTCAGTGAATGCTAGTAGCTCTGACGGCTTGGATTAGATAACTTTAACAGTGTGTAGGAGTAGATTTTGGAGTAGTCTGTGTTTGTTTGACTTAGTGATAAGTGTCAAACATCTTTTTTTGGTTCAGTACTTTCATTCATAAAAGAAGTTATGAGCATTCAACCATTACCACTATTCTCCGGAGGTTGGCATTTTTGCTAATGTCTTGTTGTCTGAAAGCAAGATGATTGTTTTTCCTTTTAGTTGGTTAAAGAATCAAAGATTCTATTCTGGGTGCAACCTTGGTTGAGTTGTGATTTTTAATATACATTGTAGGAAAATTGGCTGCTCTTATCGGCAGATTATTCTCAGATAGAGTTGCGGCTGATGGCACATTTTTCAAAAGACTCCTCACTGATTGAACTCCTCAGTAAACCTCATGGGGATGTGTTTACTATGATTGCTGCTAGATGGACAGGGAAGACAGAAGACTCTATTGGACCTCATGAGCGAGATCAAACCAAAAGGTTGGTATATGGAATCCTTTATGGAATGGGCGCCAAAACACTTGCATTACAGTTGGAATGTAGTAAAGATGAGGCTGTAGAGAAAATTCAAAGTTTCAAGAGTTCTTTCCCTGGCGTGGCTTCCTGGCTTCATGAGGCGGTCACATTTTGCCGTCAGAAGGGGTAAAAACTTGTTGTTCTCTTTGGCGTTTTTCTATTTTCATTTGTTCAGATAAATGCTCATTCTAAGTCCTAGGAGGTTACCTGGAGATGGGTCCTAGATATATGCACTTGTAAATTTGTATATGAGAGTGTATACTGAAGCAATATATACATCTGAACTTGCTTTGGATTTCCTTTCACTTTCGCGCATCATATTTTATCGTAATTTTTTTCAGGTACGTTGAAACTCTTAAAGGAAGAAGACGCTTTTTGTCAAAAATTAATTCTCCAAATAGCAAGGAAAAATCAAAAGCACAGCGACAAGCTGTGAATTCAATTTGTCAGGTATTTCCATCTTCCTTTTGTGTGATTACTATTATTCTGTTCTGGGGTGGCTTGAAGGAACCTCATCTCTCTCTCCCTTTCTTGATTTTAAGTGTTCTGTAATCATGTGCCAGTAGTTTTTCTTTTACTAGGGTTCAGCAGCTGACATAATTAAAGTGGCTATGATCAACATTTACTCCGTCATTGGAACAGATGCCCCAGATCCTACAGGATTACCTGCAGCTAACACTAATATATCGAGGGGCCACTGCCGAATTGTATTACAGGTTCATATGCAGTTTCCTTTTTGAAACTGCATAACTTTTACAGTTGCCTTGTTCTTTTCTGTCTATTCCACTTCATGTAGAATCATTTCAGTAATTGCGAAGATTTTTACTCAGGTGCATGATGAGTTAGTGCTAGAAGTGGACCCTTCCGTCGTCAAGGAGGCAGCAGCTTTGTTACAGAAGAGCATGGAAAATGCTGCCTCCCTTCTGGGTAAATATTCAGCATTTACATTTTTCCTTTTTCTACATTCAAAATGTTTATCACAAGATCTGTAAATGCGATTCTTTTTCAGTTCCTTTGCAAGTCAAACTGAAAGTTGGACGAACATGGGGTTCTTTGGAGCCATTCTTGCATGATAGCTACAAGATTGAAGTTCTTGTACCTGGATCTTGACCACCAAAATTTTCTTATAACGAAAGGGAATTTCCAGATAACTGGACCAAGGTCTGTATGTTATAGCCATATAAAATTCATCTATTCCAGCAAATTCATCAGAATTTAATCATGTGACAACTTTCCTCTTGGTTTCGTGGTTAATAATTCTATTTTTCTTGTTAGATTTTAAATGTTAGTCTGATTGAATTTAAAAGGGTTTCAGTTTCCTCAACAGAATGCTCGGTGGAAGCAATAGAAAACCTGGTCTGAAGAATGGAGAAGGCTGATGGAAAATAGTGCTTGACATTTTTTTGAGACCTTTTATCGGATGCTTCAATCGGTATTTTCTTTTAGACAGCAGCCTCCAAATCAACCAAACAATTTTCTGAAAAATCGGTTGTATGGCTGCAAAGTAAATGAATGGTCTGCCTTCGACACACGGTTGTGTTGTCACCTCTCATCTCTCTTCTGCTGCTGTTTCCTTCCCTTGGAGTCATCTTTCAGCATCTGCTTGTTGCAAAAATTCCTAAGCAGAGTTATTTGAGTTGATTGCGAATGGAGCAAAGACGCATTGTTCCTCCTATCTTCTGATGATATCTTGCCTTTTGACTGTACTGGTAATATTCTCCCCACACAGCAGTATGGACTATGCACAGAAGTGTTTCTAGATCCTGCAAACAACATACTCAGAGAAGCTATAGAGTGACAACTTAGCGAGAGCAAGAATCCCAAGGCGGCATACTTATTGCGGTACACATATCTATCTTTCCTAGAAAGAGCTGCATTTTGTTCCTCTTGATTCTTCAATGCATTGAGCGAATCGATACGACTTGAACATTTCCAACATCTTCTCGGTCATCCTCACATCTTTACTGACCAATTTTTGCCATCCTTGTTTGCCAAGGTATGCATTTGGCCACCATTTCCATAAACTATAACGTTAAATTTCAGCTATATTGCATTTGGAAACTAGTTTTTTTTCAGTGAACTTCAATGCTGGCCTCTCCCGGCCCCCTAGAAGTTCTCTTCATTTTGGCACCATTTTTCTTTTGTTTCAACTTGTACACAACGATAATGTTCTGAATTCAATTATTTAATGATATTTCATTCTTTTAGTATGCTTTGAACTATCGAAGAACCTTTCCTTTGTTCATTTAAACTCTGCGTTGCTTTGTTTTGCAAGTAAAATGTTTTATAGTTTAGTATGATGATTTAATGATAGTTTTGATATTTGATTTTATTAAATATGAATTTTCTATCATTTCTTAAAAATAGTTAAATAATGATATGGAAGTCAAATTTTTTATTATTATTATTTTTTGTGTATAGGGTTTGGTAGGTAATTCCATTGTTAGACGGTTGAAATTATAGAAATACATACTTTCCTAATTTCTTGTGAGTGACCTTTTTTCTATGCAATATTTGAAATTTTATTATTTGTAAAAATAATATCTGAAAATTTTGATAAGGTATCAAAACTACCGTTAACGACATTTCCTACAATTTCTATTGATTTAAAAAGAGGCCCAATATCATCTTTCTGGGCCTTTTACTCAAACTGGATCCAATTTACCTAGACCGGCGTACATGTGATTAACACGTGAATTGAATGTTTGGACAATTTTTCCTTTTTTTTCCTCAAAATCTTTGTTTTTTTTAAATTAAAAAAAAAAAAACTTTGCGGGAAAGGACTGAAGTTAATGTATATTTAAATTAACGTGATATAGAAAAAATTGATGTTAATATTTTCCCACATTTTAGTCACCGCGTCTCTTTTTTTATATCTACATCATTAACTAACACATCTTTCTATTTTTGAAACAGCCATTGGCATTGATATTTAAAATTATAACATGGAAATAACGTCTCTCTCTTTTTTTTTTTTTTATTTTTAATGTAGAACAAAGTTTTGACACGTGTTCTGTTAAACACGATTTAATTAAAATTTCATTATTAATATTTTTATGGTTGCTCTCACAAATGATCTTTGGGAACTATTGAAGTTGTCCTAATATATATATATGATTTATCATGAAAAACACGTTTCACAACTACTCTACCCAAGGAACAACAAGACGGGGAATAATTGATTGAAGACAATTAAACTATATATAACCTAAGATAGAGATAGCGACTTGTAAGAAATATGTGAGATGGAATAGTTAGGAAGAAGCGAAAGAAAATGATAATGAAGATAGTGGTAGGCAAAAAGCAAAATATGATCATTTGTTAGATATAAATTTGAATATAGTTCAGTGAATAAAAAGACATCAATTACTATATGAAAGCTCGATGGTTTGATAATCATTTGAAAAGTTTGAATTGTCTTTCTATATTTGCTTTTGCTTTCTAAGAAGTCATATTGAGTCCAATAAATCCTAAATTATATGATGGATTAGCTAACCAAAACGCATTTTAATCAGTATCTCACATGCGAACTACTTCAGGTGAATCTAAAAAACCCCTTTCTTATTTCTCCCTTTTTCTTTATCTCTATCTCTCTCTTTATAAAGATAAAAGGCCTTTTTAAGACCCATCTTGTGGCTTTGTGGTATGAGAAATCTTTATGGTGGGAATAGTGTCATCCACTAATTAAAGAAAAAAGAAAAAGAAAAAGAAAGAAACTATCTTCCACTTGCTTTTTTCTTCTTCTACTGCACAAAAATTTTTCAACTAAATCTTCTCTTTTTATGGGGATGGAGAGTTATAAGGCAAAGCACATGCTTTAGTGGGCCGGTTTGTGTTGCAATACAAATCTACTCACAAAAACATGACAGCTACCTTTCAATTTCCTTGAACTTCCCCCCAAACTTTTTTTTTTTTTTCTTTTGTCCAATTAGTATCATCGAAAAATAAACTTTTACAAGTTCGTCAATTTAAACATAATTCAATAGATGATAATATTTGTCGAAGATTATCCCAAATATGGTTTAAAGTCCACGGACAAATCAACTTCAAGAGAAACTGAGAGGCAACATAGAGAAACAAGCATCTCAAAAAGGAAAAGTGGAGTCCTCAAATTCTGAGTTGATCAGTTAGGTTGGTAAATATATACCAATGGAAAATAATTGATCTATATTGGAGTTGGCACTCTACAGCCTCAAGCAATGTAAACCACCCTAACATCACTAGAGTTACACATAAATACCGACGATTGTCAAAGGAAGGACATCATGAATAGCTCTATTGGACAATGCCACGGAGGAAGGAGAGAGCTTTGACCTTACTTTTGTGCGTTTAGCTGAAATATACACTTCTTGTACTAACTTAAGCATTAGAATATGGTAGGCTCGACACCACACTGATGTAGGGATCTTTCATGTAGATTGTCTGGGAAAGCAAGATCATACTAGGAAAAGTGGGTTGAAGGTTCAAGCCCACATGGAGCCCATGACGACGAGGAGCACATGCGAGATCAACGCGCCAACAACATCAATTACCATTTCAAAAGTCATTAATTTGACTTTTCGCATCATCAAAACTTTTTAGGTTTCTAAAATTTATGTTAATTTCCTTTCAATTTCTCAATTACAGGTTTTAAAAATACTTTTAAAAGTAGATGATAAAATAATTAATAGGTAAAAGTCGTTTTCATAAACTTAGCTATGTTAAAAACTTAAATACTTATTAAACGTGCTTAATTTTTTTAGATTTCAAAAATCTTTGTTTGATTTTTGAAAAAGACCCTAAAAAGTAAATAATAAACGCAAAGAAATCGATAGGCGGAAGTATTGTTTCTAAAATTAATTTTCAAAAACCAAATGATTATTAAACATGACCGACTTTTTAGTTTTTAAAATTTAACTTGGTTTTAAAAAACATAAGTAGAAACTATATAACAAAACATATAAATATATAAGTGGAAGTAGGCTTATAAGTTTTTTTTTTTTTAAAATTTATTTATTATTATTTTTTTAATGTTAGGACCTACATTATCAATTTGGTTCATACATTTTAGATCTAAATGTAATTTGGATAATATGATTTGACCTTAGTTTCATTTCATCCCTATAATTATAAGGTCTCAACATGTAACAAGAAAATAAAGACATAGAGATTGGTAACCCAGTTCTATGCAATAACACCTACGTTTGTAGTAGTGTGTCTGATGGAAAGAACTTCACCAATAAAGAGTTAGTAATTATAATGAAATACTTATCTGTTAGACATCCTCTACAGTGACCCTCAAACAACTCACCCAGAGTGAAGAGTTTAGGCTCCCATAAAATTGAGATTCTCTTCTTATCATAATAGCACTCTTTTCACTACTTGTTTGGAACACACCTTATATGTACATGCTTTCTTAATGGGGGATTCCCTCACTATATATTCTAACTTAGACGCTCCAGGTGTGAGTCAATACACCACCTTCTTCACTGAACTGAAAGCTTGAATCAACATCTCACCTGAACAATTATGGCAAACAACAATAGCTTCACCAAGAGGTTCACACACCGACATCGATGATCGCTGATTACAAAACATTCATTAATCAAAAGGGTTAACCATAAAAGACATCAAGGTTACAAATATATATGAGCAACAACTCTATAAAGGTAAAGGAACTTCCTTGAGACATAAACAGAAAGCAACATCTAGAAATCTGCAACAACTAAAAAAAGTACTCTCTAGCCAAAAACAGTTTAAACTACTATGTTGCAATTAACCAGTGTAGAGATATGTTACAACATAATTTGCCTGAATTAACAAATCAACCAATAATTATAACAATAACTTTTAAAATTATGTTAAATTGAAACTAAACTTAAATAGACAAATTCTTTTTAATTAGAATTGATTATAATATAACAATTTACTTGGCATAAGATCGGTAATGGGATTTGTATCGTGATTAAGTATTTCCAAAAAACACTATTGATTCGTAAATGGGTTCCATCAACTTCCATTTGTAATTTCTCTTTTTTTGTCATGTATTTTTAAATTCTCGAGAAAAAAATGTTTTTAGTAATTATATACAAAAGTTTTCTTATTAAAAAATAAAGAAATCATTAATAAACTAAGAGTAGTCATAGAACAAAAATGAACTCACAAAAATGATTTGAATATATACCATTGAAGAAATATCCATTTTTTAGTACAACAACTGATAGGATGAAGATCAAATCTTTAACCTTTAAAAAAGAAAGTTCATGTGGGTGAGTTAAACTCAATTTAGCCAATTAAACTAACATTATATTCAATTACAAAAGTGAAAAAATGACTCAATTGAAATATAATTAGTAAAATTGATTGGAAGAATTACTCATTGGTCGAGAATTTGATTGAATGATAATATCAATCAAAATTGGTTGTAGTTAAAGTTAGCTCATGCAAATATTTCTTTGACCTTGAAGGGTCAATTTCTATAAATAGTCCTTATATTTTTTTTAATCGTTGAAAATACTTTTAGAGGGAAACAAACTTTACTATAGTATACTTTAGATAATATGTTAGACTTTTGTGTTTATTGGGCATGAAAATAGAATTACTTATAACACATTATTATTATTATTTCGATCATTGTTATTATTTTTAAATTGAAAGAAGTGACAACCAAAGTCAATCAATTTAAAAAGAGAATATACGTGGTGCATGTAATATAATAAAGCTTTGAAATTAAACTAACTCTTTTCCAACTAATTATTGTTCAACAAAGTCGAGATTAGTCCAAACTAAAATGAGAAAACAAAGTTGAATAAGATTTTTTTAGNTTTGGAACCGTGGAATGCGAGGGAATGTGTGTGTATATGTCGTGGGTGATAGAGAAACCTGAAGGAGGGCTTCCTGCATGTGGGTCTGGAGTGTAATAAGTTTTCTGATCTTCGTTGCTTGCAGACGTCAAAGGAATGGCCATGTTTTGAGAAACCAACCCAACGATGAGAGTCCATAGAAGGAGAGAAGCTACTCTTCTTTCCATTATGTTCATATCTGTATGTTTTACTAAGAAGGGAGAAAAGGAGGAAGATTGATTGTTGATGAAATGCATGAGAAGACTAAACGATGCATATAAAAGACGAGTGAGGTAGAGAGTGTAGTAAATACTTGCAGGTAGAAGGTTATGTGGTTAGTTGATGTGTTGCAGGTGCATTTATTCGCTTATTTACTTCTTGCATTGTTTGCAATAATGTTTGAACATTGGAGTCGACAATGCATATGAATTCAAATAAATTTTTCTGACACTCCCAAGGTAAACTCTCCCTTTCCTTACCTCTCTCCAATCCCTCCGCCACCATAGAACGCGGGACACGTTACGGCCTGTCATTAACCCATTAGGATATGTTTTTTTTTTTTTTTTTTTTTTTTTTTTTGTTCAATAGTAACAATGCATAAGGCAAAAAGATCAACAACAAAATATCAAACTTGTTTGAATTGGTATATATAATTTGGTTTGAGCTTATTAACTTTCCATTATCTTTTCTTTTAGGTATGCTAGAGTTAGTTATTACTTATTAAAACCAAAATCTCTCTATAGGTGTGGTTTTTGAACTTTTTCTTAAATATTTAAATTATTTATTACTATTACTTGCTTCAACAATATATTAGAGTGATGATTTGAACATCTAATTTTTTTTTTATTAAGATTAATATTTTAGCTGGTTGAACTAGATTGATGTTAGCTAAATATTTTTAAGGTACTTAACTACATTGAATTCTTCGATATCCAAAAGAAGTATCCAATATTTTACCAAGATCTCTTTGTTCCTTCCTGTTGAATATATATATATATAAATTCTCAAAGAGAAAATGGTAATTAAATTAACAAAATTAATTTCCTCAAGAAAATCACATTTGTACAAAAATAAATTAAATAAAACCATAATTGTTATCTTATGACTTTAATTTATAGTCACTTTTTAAAAAAAAATGAAAAAGAAAAAATAAAATATAGAAACTAAAACAAAATAATTACTAAATGAGACCTAACTCTTTTTAGTTTTTAAAACTTTGCTTAATTATCTAGTTCACTCTCATAACAAAATAAATAAATTTTACTCTAAATGAGACCTAACTCTTTTTAGTTTTTAAAACTTTGCTTAATTATCTAGATCACTCTCATAACAAAATAAATAAATTAATAAGTAAAAGTAACGTTTATATAAATTTAATTTTAAAAATTAGAAACTAAAAAGTCCCATTACCAAAGGGGCTAATAAATTAATTTTTTTTAACAACAATTATATAAAATAAAATGGTTATGGAATATGACCTTATTTTTTATTTTTAAATTTTTAATTGTTTCCTTTTATAATACACTTTGAGAAGCATGCATGATTGGAGCTGAAGGCAAGATGCAAGAATCTCGAATCATTTTCCTAGAAAAGAAAATTTTACACCCCATATTAAGGGATTTTTTTTTTTTTAAATAAAAAGAATCAATTTGAGAAACCTTTTTTGGTTGGATGCAATGCACAAAATGGACGGAGGAAACAAAAGAATCACCAAAGAAAAAGTACCAATTCAAATAAATACCTTTATTCATATTTACTCTCTTTTATTATTATCTTTATTTATTTTATTTATCTTTATATTTTCATATTTACTTTTAAAAGTTAGGTTTCTCTTCAAGGGTTAATTATACATTTTGTTGTCATAAAATTTTTAAATCTCCACCCACACATAAATATAGTGTTTTTACCACCTCCAAAAATCTTTTAAAAATTATCTTTTTTAATCTTTTTATGTATATTATTTCTATACATATATGATAAAAAAAAAAATCATTAAATTTTAGTACCAATAATGGAAATGTCGAGATCTCAATATATATCATACAAATGTAAAGTTGTTAAAAAATATATTTTTTTTTAGAAATATATATATATAAAAATATGAAAAATTATTAAGGTTTTAATTGTTATTGTTAATATTAGAATATTTTTTTTGAAGATAAACTAATATTAGGGTTTTGGGTTGATATTTTTGTTATATGTCATTGATGTTTCTATAATATATAGAAATGCTTACATGTCAGAAAAAACTCTAATAGCATCTACATTCCACGATAGTTATTGATTTTATATCCAAATTAAATTAAAGCATAAATATAATACTTTCAACTTGGTTAATGAAATGTTTTAATTAAGGTCACATTAGTGTTTTTTTTTTTTTTTTTTTTTGCCATATACAACATCATATTTTCTTATTCAATTTAAATGATTTTCTAATACTAAATACTTGATTGGACAAGACTAAATACACAAATGAATAGGATATATTTTTTTAAGATTAAAAATAAAATTTGCCAATGACAAATATTTGAGGCAATCATATACATTAAGCTTCAATTAAATCAGTGTACTGTGCAGCATTTAAAAATTGATCAAGAAGTGCAAAACCAGTGTGCTTCAATGAAGAAAAGCTCCATATGGAACCCTAAAATAACATTTTAAAAAATTATCCAATTAGATGCTAAGCCTATTGATTTCCTCAAACTCTTTCTATATATTTGAAACAATTAACAATATCACTTAAACTATTGAATATTTAATGAAACATATCTTTTTCTTGGAAGATTCACACGATATATTTAATGATGTAAACTTTATTGTATAATGGTATATTATGTAGTTTGATTATTCTGACAGAAGAATGGGCAAAAGGGGTTGTAAAAATGCACTTTAAGGCATGGGAATATATATACACACCCACGAATGTCTAATCAAACTTTATGTTAAGTGAATAATACACTAATTTAAATTAAAATGCTTGGAAGCTCTCCTTTGAAAAAGAATTTAATTTAAGTAATTAAATAAAGGGGCTGAAAATTGGAGTGGGGGTTGTTGCCCAAGGCCAATTACATTTTATTTTAAGACATACTTTGGCTTAAAGGCCAAATACATTTATTTAACTTCCTACTTTCTTTTACATATATTAATATTAGTGAGAGTGGAGAGAAAATGATTCTATAAAAAATTTTAAAATAATAATAATTGCAATTTTTTACAATTTATCAGGTTATTTTTAGGCAAGATTTTTATAAAGTCTGATTTTTTTTTTTTTTTTTGGTTCTTTAGCCATATTTATAGCAATTAATAAAATATTTGTTTAGCATTTGTGAACTTGGGTTTGGGTCACGTATTGAATATGGTATATCAAATCAAACATTGGGTGATTTGAAATTTTAGTTAAATAGAATGTAATGATTTAAACATGAAGACTTGACTTTGATTCTTGCACTTTTATCTAATTATTTTGTTTGGACTCTTGAGTTCTTACCTATTGTCGTACAATAGTTAAATTTTTAAATTTTTTAAAATCTTTTTTAGTATATTAAAGATAGGAAGATCATGGATCTCTTTGTTGCTAATGCATATTATATGCTATGAACTATATATTAGATATTTTAACTAATCAAGTAGCAAAAATGGATTTAGGTCAACAATAATTGACATAACATTCTACCCTAAAAGTTGGAACTTCGATTAATCAATACTCATCAAGTTGATTTTAAAAAAGATGAAAATAAAAATTGGCTTCTTGCTCTCCTTTTAGAAAAATTATCTAGTTGGCTTCTTGGTCTTGTCAATTAGGACAAAGAATATTTATTTATTTATTTATTTATTTTTTTATAAAAAGGGTTGGTTTTAAAGGTTGTATTTAAATCTAATCAACTCCGAGATAAAATATTGAACTTTACTTCAAAACTCGCTACCCTAATCAATTATTATGTGGCTTCAAATTATTTTTATAAACAAAACTAATAAATAAAATGAGTTTTTAATAAAATGAGTTTTTAATGAAAAATTCAAAGGCAGAAAAGAATACTCAAAGGTTTAAAAACCAAATTTATTAGTTTAATCAATTAGTTGAAGATTAAAAAGGTGTTAGATGATATAATATTAAATATATCTTCACCCATCAACTTAAATTTTTGGGCCAATCAATAACTTTAAATGGTATCAAAGTGAGTGGTTCAGATAGGTCCTGTGTTCAAATAAACTCCTACAATGTTACCGTGAAAATATATAAGATCTAATCTATATACATTAAAGTATCTAACAACTTAGTTTTATCATGTAATAAAATTACTCATGTGATCAATAAACTAATTCGTAACTGATTACATTTATAAGTAATAGAGTAGATCATTTTAATTAAATAATAGAAATTGACATTTAACTTTTTTTAAAAAATTTTTTTGAACAAAAATTAAATCGTTACAAATTAGAAAATTACATGAACTAAATTATTGGGTACTAAAGTTATAAATAATTATACATAAATATTTAAGGATTAAATTGTTATTTCTCTAAAGTTATTTATAATTTCGTTTTTGGTTTTATCTTTCTCAAATAAATATATATATATCAATTATGAACATGGTCTTTATGGAGTTGACACATCAATTTTGTGGAGAATGATATATGATATATGATGGGAATATAAAGTAATGCTCAAAAGGGGTATTTAAAAAGCTCTCGTTTTGAACTTATTTTATTGCAAGTTTGCAATCATTAAAGTGTGGGAAAGAACCCGCAAAAGTTTCCTTCCATATCATAACAAGACGAAATTCCAATTTCTTCAAAGACAAAAACAAAACAAAACTCACTGTTCTAGATTCTAAAACCCTAGACCCTAGAGAGAGAGAAATAAAACATAGACAAGGGTTGATCTCATATGGAAGGAGGGGACAAATGGTATCTTTTTTAGTCCAACCAAATACATATGTAATCGTATTACGGTATGGAGTTGGATCATGTATTTATGTTGTTTATTATATTTATTGTCAAGTTTGTCAACCTGAATATAGTTCAACTATAACTTAAAAATTGTATTATTGATCTTGAGGTTAGACATTATTAAATTTTGCAATGTTACAATGATTGTGTCAAGTACATATGTGGCGGTGGAAGATCGAAAATATACATACTTCATTTCCTCACAATTATATGTCGATTGATGATCATTATCTTTTAATTTGTGATTTCGAGTAAAAAAAATGTCTAGCTTGCTCATGAGAAGAGAAGAAATCTATAATTTTCTTTAGTATAACAGATGTGGGATGTGTGAGGATTTAAAGCTCGAACTTCAAGAGAATGATTAAATAGTACCTTAACTATTGGTAAATTCTCCCCATCGTAGTGTTTTTTTATAATTAGAGTTTAATTTTATTTCAGTCTATGAACTTTCAAATTTGTTTTATATTGGTTTCTAACTTTCTACATGTTTATTTTAGTGTTTTAAACTTTTAAATGGTTTTCCTACTTTAATTTATAAATTTTCTTTTTTAAATAATCATTTTGGTCATATTTTGTTTTTTTCCTTAAATCCGCGTCTAATGTTAAACTCTAACCTATTCAACTTGAAACCATGCTTGTGTTAAATAATAGTATACATACGTAGACATATTTAGAAAAAAAATTAAGGACAAGCATATAAAATATATATTTTAAAATTTAGGTTTGGAGACAAAATTAATGAAATATACTTAAATATTTTAGAGACAATGAAGATAAACATTTTGAAAGTTACGAAAATAGAATTTAATACATTTACACTTACAAATAGACAATTTAACTTTCAACTACTCAACCTAAAAATAAAAGTGATTAGCACCAAATGTTCTAGTCAACTAAAAAACAACAAAGTCATATGATTAATCATGTCTTAGTGTGTATTTTGTTTTGATTATTAGCTTAGCAAAGCATGAAATGTTTACTCAAATTGCCCATTTTTATTGTGAGAAATATAAAAGCACTTTCCAAAGTTTCAAAAGAAGGACAAGTTATTGAATATTAAATGAATACCAAAACTACCTCTCTACTCCCTCTTTCATTTTCATATGATTAAATAAACTCCATTTTCAAATCTCTTCATTACAAAGTTAATTACTTTTAAAACTTTGAACCACCTTCACTTTGTCTTTTTCACACATGTAGGATTTTACCATTTTTTTTTTTTTACTTTTAATCATTTTATATTTTAAAACTCAACTTCTAGAATCTAAATTGAAACGAATCTATGTGCATTCGTTTAAAAAATAGAAAATTAAAAAATATGATTTGTTGTTGTAACAAATTTAGTCTCTTTCATGAAAAAATCTCTTTGAACGTAAATATCGACTTTTATTAAGTAATGTAGTATTTATAATTTACAAAAGAAAATGGTTCTCGATCAATTTATTGATCTACGCAGTTAAGTAATTTCATTAGATGTTAATAATAATTTTCACAATAAAGATTAAATCATTACAAATTATAAAGTATAAAGATTAAATTATTACTTATTAATATTTAAGACCTATATTGTTACAAATTAGAAAGTATATAGACTAAATCGTTAGCACTAAAATTTAATAACTAAATTGTTTTTTTTTTATATTTTTTATGAAAGAACCAAAACTATTTTTTTTAACCCAAAAAAAAAACATTCTATTTAGTATAAAAGAGACATTTGTATAATTATTAGGCATATATCTAAAGTCAAACCATTAGGCAAAATAATAAAAACAAATTTAATTGTATATTTAAATCACACACTTGGATGAAAAGTTTGAGACTTGCAAAGTACTTCTCTTCTTAAAGTGTTATGGGTTTAGTGTTAGCTTTATTTTTATTTACTTAGGTCCCTCACTTTAATAAATTCATAATTAATCACACATTGATATTTTAAATATTATATCTAAATATAGTACATGTTGATGGTATAATATATGAAAGTAAACTTTGTATATATAATATCAAAAGTATAGAGAGGAATCTAATAGGATAGTTCCACAATTGCTTTATTTATTTAATAATTATCGTCAAATCAAAGTATAATAATTATGCCCACAATAAAAATTTAATTGTCAACCCGATAGAGTAACCACCAATGTTACCTTTTTCATTTGGTTCAAAATCAACAAAATATGCACGCGAGCGGCCTAATTTTTCCGTGGATAATTATAGTCTTAATCCATCTAATTATTCATATTAATATGCATGAACAACAAATGATTATCACAATTTAGTGTTATAATTACATCAATAACCGTTGATTTGATTTTTTAAATTGTTAATCAATGTTTCAATAATTATTCAAGTTTTAAATTATTATAAAGTACTTTTTCTTTTTTGGGTCGGTTTACGTTAAAATTATCTAAATAAGAAAATTTGATGTGACTATCCTTTAGAATTTAATAGATAAAACATTAATTAACATTTTAAAGGTCGATAATTCGATTCCCACTCTATAGTTGTTGATCTAAAAAAAATGACAAATGTTATAATTTATATGATTATGTAAGTTTGAAGGTCCAATTTGATCAATATTAGCATTTATATAATTTCGAGGGCTTAATTTTTAAAATTAAAAGGTTAAGGATATAATTGCAACTATCACTATACTTAATCAAGAGTAATTTTGAAATTTATCCAAAAATAATAATAATAACAACGACATAGTTAATTGATAATTTGATCGATGTTTCTAAATTAAAATATTCTTTTTAAGTAAAAGCATAATAAACTAACTACTACTAAAACAATATATATATTTATTTAGATCTCTAAATTAACTCTTAATCTATTAGAGTTATTAAATATTTTGGTTCCAAACTTTTATAAACATTCGTGTTATTTTGTGTATGTAATATAGTAGAAAAAAAAAACTTTATATAATTCTTTTAATACGAGATGGAAAATTTGTACTTGTAAACGATGTATAAATTTCCTAACCAATATGTGATGCAAAAATATTTTAAATTAAAATAACTATACTAAGCATAAGTATGAACATGAAATTAGGATTGAATTCTAATTTAATCATTTTTCAAACGGTGCATTAACTTTGAGATTATCACTCTCCACATTTTCTCTAAGGACAGAATCTTACTCTCCCCCTACTACTACTATTATTATTATTATTTTACTATTATCGTTACTATTATTAATATTACTTTCTTTCTTTATTTTATTCTTGTTTTTTAAACCTTTTCTTCTTGTGCAATGAATTAAGAAGGCAATATATAAGAGTGGGATAATGCTCAAAGGCAATAGGCTCATAACAGCTTGTCGTTTAGCTCAACATATGTTATATATTGATCATGCAACTCTATGAAAACATTCACTAATTTACTTCCAAAACATCCATTTATGACTCTTCTATCTCCTTTGTATGCTAATGTAAATAAGCTTTGAACATCATTAATTTGGAAAAAGAAAGAGGTCTTAAATTGATAAATATCAATAATCAAAGTCTAATCTTAAAAAGAACAATTATATAAATATCTTTTGGATAAAGTAAATGTGAATAATGTTGCTAAAATATGAGATTAAATCCAAAACTTGTATATGTGGGATCGATTGTCTATAGTGATGAAAGAAAGATTAAATTATTATGTCGATCTATGAAAGTTCTTACAATTTGAGAATCACATCAATTTGATCAAGTTAGCTCTCTTATATAAACTTGTTAGAAATGACATTTTAAATATTTAGAATGTCATTTCAAACCGACCCTTATTACAATCTATCTCTATTATTTCAAAATAATTAAGAATATGATTTTAGAAAATTGGAGAAATTCAAGATCTCATGCATCCAAATTATTCTTTAAATTACTTATGAGTTAGATATATTTGTTTTACAAATAAAAAATTTTCTAATATTATAATAGTATATCATCCATCCATTTCAATAATTGACCTACGTCATTTAGTAATATATTGTTTTATTCAATATATCCTACAAAATTATTAAATGTTTATTTTATGGTAAGTAATGAATGGGGTGGAGGTAGTGTCGTAGTACTCAAATTTTCTCCTAACCTACACATGGCATTATTTTGCAATTAATTAATATTTTCCCCCTAAACTATTATTTTTATAATTGCTTGCAATAGTTTTAGACATGATTGAACTCTACTCTATATGTCATGAAATACATTTAGAATAAATGCCAATCAATTGTTTTTTATGTAAATTTTTAGCTAAATAACATATTAAATAACTATTAAATATAGTATTTAATACAAATAAAATCACAATATAGTAAAAAAAAAATTGAGAATTTAAACCTCCAACCTCATTAGAAAAATAAATGTCTTAATTGTAAGTTATGCTTGTTTTGATAACAAAACAAATGTTATAAAGGTAAGATTTGATATTATTTATATTGAGTTGACACGTTGAAATATTAGAATGATTAAATAAATATTAAAAACTTAATAAAAGAGATTAGATGGGGCGCATGAAGGTTTTGACTTGTTTGAGTCTTTTTAAAAATAAATATACACACAAATATAAAAAAAAGGTATGTTGAAACCCTTTTGGCCTTACCATCACTTGTTGCAAGCCTATCATTAATAGTTCTTAATAGGTCCATGTTCCATAATCATGAGTGGATCATTCTCTTTATTAACAATATGGGGCTGCTCAATTTTTCATTATATATAATAAAATATAAAAGAAGTTTGAGAAGTGGAACCAATTTAGATGAGGTAGCTAACCCTTTTTTTTTTTTTAATGAGCTTTTAGATATAATATATAATTGTTTTTCTTTTGGCCTTTTGATATCAAATCCATTTTATTATATAGTTTTCAATTAAACAAACCTTATAATAAGATCTCACATATATCCTTAATCATCATTAATCCACCACCTACATAAATTAATGGCCCCACTAATCGTATTAGCATCATTTAATCAAAGAAAAAACAATACAAAGATATCCCAATAAAATCAAAAATTATATGGTTGACTAAAATAGAACTTAAAAAAGTAAAATTGATCGTGGATTTTCAGTGGTAATACGACTTAAAAAATTCATTCAAACCCAATTAAGATTAAGATTTACGTGACAAAAGAATGCGGATGAAAGCATTTGAAAAATTTTGATGAAAATAATCATCATTAGATCTATATATATGTGCACTTATGTATAATATAAAGTTTTTTTTCTTTTTTTCCTCTTCTTTCTCTTTAAAACAATCCCATTTTAAAGTGGTGTTAAGCCTTCCCCCAATGTTGTAAGATAAAGTTATCCGACATCAATTATGTTTATTAGGTAAAGTAGGCAAATTCAATTATTATAATATCATTTTTATTTTATTTTATTTTTTTAAAAAAAAATTGGCCCATTCTTTTTCCTTTTTTTTTCATTTTTGGATAGAAGTGCCACACTAGGATGAAAAGCTAAAGAATGTAAGCCGTGACGAATGCATCCTCTTGATCTAAATAATAAAAATATATTTAGAGAATAAATTTTCAGGAATTTTAAGAATATTTTGATTAATTTAAAAAAATGAATTATTATTTTGAAATATTTTGATGCCTCGAAGAGTTCCTAAGGAACACGGAGGCCCACATATGTAGGCCCTGTTTTTGAGTGCCTGCCAAGCAAGCGTGCCCTGGAAAGCCCATTTTCATTTTGGGCTTTCCCACCACATTCCGTTGGGCCCATCTCAATTTTTTTTAATTTTTTAATTAAAAAACTTTTTCTCTCTCCAAAACCTAGGGTATAGGGTAGGCTACGAGGCTTAGGTAACAATCTTAGTTCCAAGTGGAGAGGGACTAAAAATGTTGCTGAATAAGGTAACAACTTTTGGACCCCAAACTCTTTATTTTAAAAAAAAAATGAAATAAAATTCATTTTGATTTGGATTACACTTCAATTTAGAAAAAAGATTTAATTTATTTTTTAAGGTATTTGGACCCCTAGTTTGTTGCCCTATAAAGGCTATGAACCCTATTCCCTCTAATTTGGAGGTAGCCTTTTAACCTAAAAAAACAAAAATAAAAACAAAAGAAAGTAAGAAAGGCACTATATTAATTAATTCTTCCTTTTATTAAACATTGTATTCCCTTCATATATTATTACATCTTTCCTTTCTTTTTTTGGTTGGAATTTTTAGATTGACTTTCCAAATTTTAATGTATGTCCCATTTCAAGTATAATAGGAAAAGAATACTTTATTTTCTTTTATGGAAAATAGTAAATGTCATGTCATATAAGTTTTTGACCTTATATTTAAATGATTGAGCGATGTGACGTGTCTCTTAATAATTTAGTAAATGTATCATAATATGAAAACTGGTTTGAAAAATATTAAGTATGTACTAAAAAGATTTTTCAATTTTAGTAATTATGACAAAGTTGTGCGTGTCATGTTACTCTACCGAATTTATAATTTAAAAATAGGAATAAAAATAGGCATTAATATAGATTTTATTAGAAAGGGAGGGGATTGGAGAGGAGATATTGGGTAGTGTGCACCAAATATTTAGGCTCATAGAAACAGAAATGGAGGAAAATAAAGGGTTAGAAATGAAGTGATAAATATAAATATGTAAATGAAAAGTGGGAGCAATCCATAGTGGCTTAGAAAATTTGAGAAGCATCTTTCAGAAATTGGGACATAAATAGATGTCCAATTCAATCACCAAAAACATGACCCTACTAAATTACACCACACACATTCAAATTCAAGTGAAGGCAAAAGGATCATAAATGTAAGGCAAGTTTTAGTCAATTATAAATACCTCTAGCTCCATATATATATATATATATATATATATACCTTACTTTAAATATAATCTATATCTTATATATATATATATATATATATATATATATATATATATATATATATATATATACCTTATTTTAAATATAATCTATATTGAAGATATAAATTTAGAGTACTTTGACTATATTTAGTTGTTCAAATTTCAAACCAATCTCAAGGATAAGTTTTATTCATTGTTTGAAAAAGTGGTTGAAATATTAGGTTTAATAATTAACAAAAAGAACATGCCAATTTGAACATAATTCAAATAGTTTAGGCATACTCTTTCAACAAAAATATTAGAGGTTCAAATATCTCAAAGCGCCCACATACTATTGAACCTTGATAGCACAAATAGTGAACTATCTCTTGGATTAAGTTATTGTTAGTTTTGAAATTTATTTAGGTACTTCAACATGTTTATTTAGTTGTTTTATAGGAAATGAGCAATATGGGGTGAAAATGATAATTCAAACAAGAGTTGAGTGTGTTTAAAGTTAAAAGGCAATTTGGAGCATACAAGTCACAATAAGGGATTGCAGCCAAAATTTCAGAAAGGAAAATATCTCAACACTATACATAATGCAACCAAGCATCAAGATCCAGAAGGACAAAGTCTAGAAATTGTCTATAGTGTCTATACATTATGATTTTGAAGACTAGGCCACTCAACGCGATAAGACACACTTAATAGGTGCTGAGATGAAGAGTCTCTTAGTACAATAAGACAAAAACCTTCCAAAAGTTACAACCAAATATGGTCAAGAATATTTGTAGTTGAGGGTTTTGGTACTACACCTATCTTTATCTAGCCCAGGCAATTGTTCAATAAAAAAATAACCTGTAACAAATATTCTTTTAATTTTTATGGATGCACGAGATTATGTGCAACTTAGGTTGCACCTAATATTACTCTTTGGTACTCAATTAAAATAGAGAGAGAGAAAAAAAAAAAATTCAAGTTGAATTTCTATTATGCTTGTGGGAAAACCAATCAAAGGGCAATCCAAACTTTCAATTTCTACTAAGCTTTTGAGAGATACGAAATATCTTGAGAGGTATGTGAAGGACTCAAGGCTTGAAATTGCCAACGCCACTCTAGAGAAACTAGCGTGACATGCATCAAGGAGTTTTTTTCTTTTTCTTACTGTTCTTTTATTTTTCTGAGTATTTTTTCTAGAGGGTCGCAGTTCATGTTTTTATTCTATTTTCACACTTCACATTTTTCTTGTATATTGTGCTTAACTTTCTAATTTTTCAGTCAAGGATTAGTCTCGTATGATTTAACTTTATCTTGAAAAAGTAAAATCAAGTTGCAGACTCGCCATGAATGACTATTGCTAAAATATTACATGGGAACGAGGATTTCTAATAGAA
Source organism: Citrullus colocynthis (assembly GCA_031780015.1). Taxonomy (NCBI): domain Eukaryota; kingdom Viridiplantae; phylum Streptophyta; class Magnoliopsida; order Cucurbitales; family Cucurbitaceae; genus Citrullus; species Citrullus colocynthis. The sequence continues at coordinate 141,534 of QLSR01000479.1, read as the reverse complement.
ATTATTGGAAGAAGTTTTGATAATATCTTGTTTTTCTAAACAAATCTAGATGAACACGTTAGGTTTCTAATAGGGCAAGAGAGATAATTGAGCATGGAAAAGCCAATTAACCATTTATGTACCTTCTTGACTTATAATTATTGTAGGCTTGATTCATCAATTTAATTCATTACATTTGTTTCTCAAGTGAAAAAAACATAGTCTAAAAATATCACCTCAAATTGTTCATACTTAAAGTAGTTTTAGGTTAGATTTAAATTGTGTCCTTGCTATGTTACTTTTCTACCTTGAATTTAACTTGGCCAATAATGTTCATTTCTAATTTTTTTCTCTTGAAATCATTTTCATATTAACATACTAGTACCCATATCAAAGTTATGTGTCATTAATTTGTTAAATTTAACGTAAGAGTAAGTAACAAAATAGTTACTTTTCAAAAGTTTAAGTACTAAAATAGACATTTTTTTAAAGTACGAAAAAAAAAAAAAAAAAAAAAGAAAGAAAAAGAAAGAAAAACGTAAAAGTTCAAAAGGAACTCCTATTTGTTTGATATTCCAAAAAAAACGATAGTATTGTGCATTGATCATTGGGTGCTCAACAAGGTAACCTAATCATCAACAACATTTATTACAAAAATTAAGATAGACTTTTTAAAAGTTACCCAAATAGAATTTAATCACTTTTTATTTCAAAACTAAAAAAAGTATTAAGACAATATTATAGTTTTTCAAATAGGTCCAAAAATTTAATTAGCTTTAGCCACCCAATCCAATGCATGGATTCATGTGCAAGGTTTATGTGGAATTTGTGAATATATTGGTTTCACCTAACGTGTATGTGCATTTATTTTTATATGTATATGTATGAAAGATATGTATGTATGTATAGTTAGGTTTACAATTAAGAGGTATTAAAGTAGACATGCATTGATTGGATAATCTCCATAACATTTTCAACCCAAAAACTATTCTATTGTCGTACTCATCAAACAACTCACATACAATCCAACATAATTTGTCCATTTGAACGTAGATTAAATATTTTAGATATATATTCATTATGCATAGGTCAATAATGGTATTTTTCATCCTACATGTTGTTTAACTTAAAATATCAATTTATATAAAAGATAATTTACATTTTTATTATGATGAAATAAATTTATTAATAAAATAAAATGAGGATGAATATCTAAATATTTGAATTAACTAATATCCTGCTTTAGTTTTTAGTTTTTAGTAGTCAAAATTATCTACAAGCCTTCTCTATTGTGACAAGAGAATTCAAATTCAAGTGATTGATTATAGGTATATGTTATTGTCGAATCGATCACTTTTAATTAATTTTGTTTCTATCTGTCAATATTTTATCATTATATTGATCAAACATTTTTTAAATGTCATAAAATTTAAGAGTTATGTTGACTACTTCATTATTTATCTTGTATTTTTATAAATTGGGCTACAAGTTTAAAAAATATTTTAAAAGATTTCAAAAATATAAATAAAATAGCATTATTTTTTATCATATTTTTGGAAAAAACACATCAAGAATTTTAGTAATTCAACTCATATTTTTTTTTGGATAAAATCTATTGTCATATAGAATTCGTAAATAAAACAAAAAGGAATTATTGAAAAAGACAAAGGGAGGGATATGAAGACGATGACTAACCAAGTTTAAGTGATAATGGGATAAGAGTAGCCAAAAGAAAATCTCATAATTACCAACAAAAAAAAATTACAAATGGGACGGGACAAACTCATTTTTAATTTTATTTTATTTTATTTTCCTGATAAAAAAAATAATTCGTATAAATGAGAGTATTTATGATGAAATATTTGCAAGTGATTACAGTTGAAGGATGCTACCAAATTTGTGGCTAACTAAAACCCCATTGGATTAAAGATAAATAAAATTCAAATATTATTTTGTTCTAAATAGTTTAGAATATTTTTATTTAATACTTATATTTTTTAAATGTCAATTTGTAGTTCATACATTTTCGATAAATTTTAAATTTTAGTTCCTTAGTTTATTATTGATTTTTTCAAAATATTTTATCATCTATCAATGTTTTTGCTATACATTTCTTTGCATGAAAATTAATATTATTAATTTTGTTACAAAAATAACTTCGTAAGATCAAATTTAAAATTTATTGATTCTATGAAAAATAAAATTAAAAATTAAGTATAAAGATTAAAATGATCCAACAAACTTCGAAATATATATATGGAGCAATATTGTATTTTAAGAAAAATTAAATAATAAAATCCAAAAAGAACTAGATTCTGATGATCAGTCCATATACCAAACGCGCCGTTACGTTGTCCCTACATCTCTTTCCGTAGCACAACTTGCTTAGGGTTTGTAAGGAAAACCTTCCCATTTTTCAGTTTCACAAACAATCCATTTTCTATGTACACATATAAATTAAAGGGTTTCAAAATCATTTAAATATTGTAACCTTGTTTGAAAAGACATTTTTATTTTCATTTTTAAAAAATTATATTTTATTATTAAAATATAAAATTTTTGGAGCTAATCATGAAAGTAATTGGCTTAGTTTGAGAGTATTTTAAAGAACCGTTGAAGTTTGAAGAGAAAAAAAATCATAGAAGACATAGCGAATAAAAATCAATATTCATATGTGGAGGAAAACTTTACAAGAGTTGGAATATAACACTCTCCTCTACATGCTATCTTGCTAAATCATTATTAGTGAAATCAAAAACTTAAACAAATGGATTAGATAGCATATATATTTGGCATCAAGGTGTCAACTCTTATATATAGGTGCGTGCGAAACATAGGTCTTTGTAAACAGAAAAAAAAAAAATAAAACAAAAAACAAAAGAAGAAAAAATCTTCATTTAACGTATTGTGTGGTAAAGTATTGAAATTTATGTGTCAATTGCCTATTTTGAGAGGTCTAATGAAACTTAACCTAACTTTTGAAAATCCAAGTTTTTTTAACCTTCGCGATAATGCACACCATGAGAGTAATCAAAAGGTCAAATAGTTTAGATTTTTAAAAGTTAGGTCAAATTTCATCTGGACCTCTTGGGCTTTCTATAGGTGAAAGTGTTTAAAAAAATAGAGATTGGAAAGAGACAAAATACTTTTGAGAATTGTGTGAATTTTTACCTTTATTTCATATGTTTTCTTTTATCGCTGATTTATGATATTGTACTAAAGAAAATTTCAAATTTTTCATAGAATGCTCCAAAATTTTTAAAAGTGTATCAGTAATATATATATATATATATATTAATGGATAGTCAACTCATAGTTTAGAACTTTATTATATTATATAAAACAATCAACATCTAGTATAGATTTACGCATTGAATTCAAAATAAATGAACTAAAATTTAAAAACACTCCTTTACTTTGTAAACACTCCTATACCGTAAGGATACTCATTTGCTAAGTCCAAACGCAAATGAGATAAACTACGCAACTACCTCAATATTAAGGATTGAGTTGTTTTAGTTATATACATGTATATTGTTATCGAAAAATTTCAAACACTAGAAGAGTATCATTTCTCTTTGTTGATTACACCATAAAATTATTCTTATAAATATTGATGGACCCTGAATTAATAGTAGTGGATCCTCTTTATTTTTAGAAACGTTGACTTGGCCTATAATAAATAGATGGAGTATAGAAGATTTCATACTCGTAATATAGGAAATTTTCTATATTGACCCACACTTTTGACTTATTTTAGGATTATTTCTTATAAAATTTGATCTTGTGGATTCTAAATTGTTTGGAGCCTTGATGAGTGCTATGTTGAAATTCATTTGATTTTTAAAATTATGTAATTGAAACATATGTATGTATATATAGACAAAATTTCGCCAAAAAAATTCACTTAACCTTCATATGCCATTGATGTTAAATTTGAAGATGTGACTTTGCAAACCAATAAAAAGTAGCATATGGGTGTGTTTGCCTACCACATAAACTCTAATACTCAAATCAACCAAGATGTAGCAAGTTTTTTTAGAGAAATGAATATGTTTTGCAAGAAGTTATATAATATATTTATAAGAAAATAAACTAGGAATTTTTCATATTTTCCTTTTCGAAATGGACTTAGGAAGGTAGACTTAAGCTAACTAATGAAAGAATAAACTAGGGGCCTGCACTATGTAGGAACAGGTTGGCCTTGACCTTGAGGTCTAGTTCGAAGTGGGCAATTGACCTCCTTCTAAGCTCAACCAGGTTAGTTGGATCTTTAATTTGTTCACTCTATCCCAGTTTTCCTCTTACGCTATTTTTCTTTTTAGGTTTGCTTTTTTAAGGTAAAAAATTAATCATAAGTCAAGACTCATAACACATAGAAATATTATATAACATATTAATTAAAGAGTAGGATAAGAATTAAAAGAAAAGAGAAATATTCTTAGAAAATTAAAAGGAAATAAAGAGAAGAAAATGACCATTCACTACGAAGATAGGACTACGGATGTGAGAAGTGCCACTTATTCCTTCACTTCTCTCTCAACTACCTCTAACCTTTTTAATGAATTATCTGTACGATTACTGTTGCAATGTTATGGCCTCTCTGCAAAATTCCCATTACACATGTGCCCTAGTCCACCATACTAACCATGTTCTCCTCCGCACTCCATCCTCCCTTCTCCCCCAATTTCTTTTTCTCTTCCCAATTTTTTCGCCAATACTTTTGAATCGTTGAAGGATAGTTCATGGCTATAACTGAAAAGTCTCATGGTTTTTTTTATTTTTTTTTTTTTTTTTTTGAGTTTTACCTAGTTTTGGATTTTGTCTACTTGGATCTTTTCTTTTGATTGAAATTAATCTCGTGGGTCAAATACGGTGGAATATCCCTATTTAGTATTTCTACACTCTCGGAAATTTAAAGAGAGGTTGGATTTACGGATTCGGATTTTACTCCTGTGAAGAATTTGAATTAGTATACTCATTTTTGTCTTTGCTTGAATCACATGGATAAGTTAGCAAAGTCTTATTTTGGCATCCATATATATATAACAAATGTAAAATATGGCTATAAAGATTTAACTTCCCAACTGGCACGTGCTTGTAAACCTCCCTCACTCTTTGCATTAATACAATACCTTTGAAAAAAAAAATTAACTTTCCAACTTCATAAAAATGAGTTCGTGTCAATTGATGCTGAATTTATATTAATTTTAATTTTTGAACTTAGATGAATTTGGAGAAAAAGTTAAGAAGTGAGTTTTTTCTTAAAGTTTTTTTTTTTTTTTTTTTTTGAATTGTCCAAGAACACTCCTAATAATGTAGTCAAAGTATCGTGTGAAAAAAAAATGTTTTTTTTATTAGTTTTTAAAAAATGTTTTAAATGTCTTTACAAAACCCTCAAGCCGAAATAACCCTATAAAAAATAAGATAGTTTTTTTTTTTTTTTTTATCCAATTGTCTTTTTTTCTTAACAAACTTTTTTTTAATTACAATGTTGAAAAAATAGTTGTTAAACTATAATGTTATTCTTATTCTTACCAAATAAAAATGAAAAGAAAAAAAAAAGTTATTTTTCCGAAAGAAACTCCCAACGGCTCCTAATTTTTCGTGATTTACAGAAACAAATAATGAAGCATAAATCCATTTGTTATCCAAATCTATGTCCAAACATTATCTTTAATGAAACAAAGAAAGTTGAAAGTTATTTTTCCTATAATAACTCCCAACGGCTCCTATCTTTTCGTGATTACCGAATCAAATAACGAAACATAAGTCTAATTGTTATCCAAATCTATATCCAAACATTATCTATAATTAAAAAAAAAAAAAAAAGGCCTATAACAAAGTATCCTTTCCCCCAACGAATCTACGCAACAGCTCAACCGTATTTGACTTGTTCTTGAGATCAGAAGTTACTCATTTTTACTTGAATTTAAAAATAAATAATAATAATAATAATAATACCCATATTTCTACCAATGAAGTTGTACACATAATTAATTTGAATATTTTTTAAAAAAAAAATCAAAACATGCATGATTTTATTACGTTAAAATTTGAACACACAAGTATACATAAATATGCAATGCAAAGTCTCATATGTAATGCTTAACCTATGACTATATATACACCAATGTACTTGTAATCATAGCCTATTTAATTTCTCCTTTATGAAGGGGGATGGGGTTGTAATTAATTACGTCACATTTGCTAGTGAGAGAAAAGAAATGGACATCTCTAGACTTTTTTTCAAAAATAAATAAATAAATAAAAATAGAAAGAGTTAATAAAACCACCTACATTGTCCCGGCTAAGGGTGGCTTTCTTTCTTCCAAGTCATCAGAATAAATGGCCTTTAATTCATTTGAAATAAAATTTTTTGTATTGATATCTTCAAAACTTTTAGCCTGCAACTAGCTTCTACCCCTTCTTCAAACTATAAATAAATACACATATTATACCTTTATTATCCACGCAAAACCATTTTCTTTTTTCTTCTTTTTTTATTTATTAACATATATATTAACATTTAAAAAAGAATAAATAACGATAGCTTTTATGAACAATTACGTAACTGAATGAATGTACATTAAATAATATAGGTATAATCGATGCGTTTGCTCTTTTCGGTACGGACTTTTTTCTCATAAAATTTAACGTACCATGCAAATCCCAATAATTTATATATAAATATATATTATAAGACGAGAAATTAAAAGGTAATTAATTAAAGAGAGAAGAGTACGGAGAGGCCATCATAAAATGTATTTATTATTTTTTTTTCCTTTACAAAATAAAGAAAAATAAAAAACAATTTTGTTTGGTTTTGTATGCTAGCCATTTCGAGGGCAAAATTCTACAATGGAATTTGAGGAATGTAATAAATTATGTTTTTTTTTTCTTTTGACATAATAAATTATGTTATTAAAACATGCTGTACCCACTTCTATTTTATGAGTAGCTTCTTTTTTTTTTCTTTTTTTTTTCTTTTTGATGTGAAAATGTACTTTAGATATTTTGCTTATAAAAAACAAAGGTGATTTTGATAAATATATATTGTAAATTTTGATGGGTTTATGAATATGAAAACATTGTTTTTTTTTTATTATTGTTATTATTCCTTAATCTTACCTAAAATGTTAGTTATAGTGGTATAGGCTGCTAGCTTATCTAATATACTAGTGAGTTAGAGAGTTATTAAAAGAAACAATTAGATAATTAATTTACTTACTTTTCAAGATTTTCAAAACACAAATCAAAGAAATAGACATTCATGTTTCAAATGGATATATTTTTTTTTTGTGAAATATAATTATAATAAAAATCTAGATTGCCTTGTTCAATTTCTTTCTCTATACTCGTACTATAACATTAATTTATACTTCCTTTTTTAAAAATTTGTCACGGACTTAATTGTATAAATTAACAACACCAACACAATCAAAGGAAATAATTATCTTGTTCGTCAATACTAAATAAGGAAAAGCCCATGCCCAAAAACTTACCCATGTCCATGAGACCATTTGTGCCGGAAACATAGACCTCAAAGGTATCGAGCTCAAGGCATGTTACACCAAAGAGGAAAACGTCGAGCTAGGATGTCACTCTTGAGCAATCTCGAACCGAGTATTGAACATAAACAATCATATAAAATAAGCAAACGCCACCCTCCAATAAGATATGCAATCTTAAATTTTGCCTTACTTTACTTCATTTGTCGAAATGTGCGTAGCACAATACCACATCAGCTAACTCAATATGGACTCTCTTTAAGCCACTGATGAAATTTAGGTATCAACAAAATTTATCCACAATCTTCCTCTTCTTGCCCTTAAAAAATTTAATGTGAAGAGAAAAGCAGAAAGAAGATAAAGAAAGTTATGGAGTTTGTTCTGGAGTTGTTGTTGGTTAATATCAGTTATATAAATGCACATCATTATACATAAATAATATATAATTTAATTATATATGTATAAATATACAAATTTGTATATTTATATAAATTAATGAGCCCCACACAAATATAAATTTATTCTGTGAACAAAAGGAATATATATAGACATATCACCATCTCTCTCTCATATTCTCTCTTTCTTCCCCCTTCTCTTTCTCTCTCTGTTTTGAATGCTGATTTAGCCCCGAAATTGTTGTTCACCCTTCCATTCAAACAACACAGAGATTCGGGAAAAAAAGAAATTCAAATTATGAATTAAAGAAAAAAGATCAAATTCTATAAATTAATATTACCAATTACTCATTCTTCTAAACGGATAAGACTCTCTTAATCCACTCCAAGATTCAAGGGATTTACTTTTTTTTTTTTTTTCTTTGGTGGTGGAAGGGAAGAAGGCTAGATGGGTTCTTATCTAAGGGAAATAGAAGGAAAGTTATCGAATGACCCATTTTTTACAGAGAAGATGAGCGGCGGCGGCGGCGGAGGAGACGGCGGGACAAGGCGAGTTTGGGTACCGGGACCGGTGATAGTAGGTGCTGGGCCGTCGGGACTAGCGGCGGCGGCGTGTTTGAAACAAAGAGGAGTACCGAGTGTATTACTGGAGAGATCCAACTGTATTGCGTCGTTGTGGCAGTTAAAGACGTATGATCGGCTACGGTTGCATCTACCAAAGCAATTTTGTGAGCTGCCGTTTATGGGTTTTCCGGTGGAATTTCCGACTTATCCTTCTAAGCAACAATTCGTTAAGTATTTGGAGGATTACGCGGAGAGATTTGATATACGGCCGAGATTTAACGAGACGGTTGCGGAAGCGGAGTATGATCGTACGCTCGGGTTTTGGCGCGTGAGGAGCAAACGTGGTCGTTCAGATGAAACAGAGTACGTTTCACGGTGGTTGATCGTGGCTACCGGAGAAAATGCGGAGGCGGTGGTGCCGGAGCTCGACGGAATGGACGTATTTGGTGGCTCAATAAAACATACAAGTTTATACAAAAGCGGTGCAGAGTTTCGAGGGAAAAAAGTTTTGGTTGTTGGCTGTGGAAATTCAGGCATGGAAGTTTGTTTGGATCTTTGTGAACATAGTGCTACACCTTCTCTCGTCGTCAGAGACACAGTAAGAATAAATTTTAAATCCTTTCTTTTCTTTTTTCTTTTAATTTCTTTAATTTTTGGTATTGATTTTTTATGGGTTGCTATGAAAAACAATTAATCAAAAAAAAAAAAAAAAGAAGGGACTGTTCATTCAGAGGAGATCTTCAAAAAGGGGAAGAAACAAGACTTATAGGAAAATCTAATTATGGAAATTGAATTAATTTTTTTTTCTTTTTTTCTTATTTCAAAAGGTATGATCTTTCACTTTCTTGGGATTCCACAGCATGCGCAATATAGTCAGGAAAAAAAAGGGAAAAAAACGCAGGATCTTATATATAGATTGTCATAATCATGAATCTCTTCAAAATCCAATCTGAGAAAGTGCTTTTTTTTTTTTTTTTTTTTTCTTTTGTGTGTGTGTTGAAAAAGAACAAAAACAAAACAAAACAGCCTCCGGAAGCCATGCTCTGTCTGTATTATGGGTAAGGCGAATTAAACCTTAAAACAACAAGTGCACACTCCACTTCCACTCCACTCCACTCAATGTTTTTTGTTTTGTTGTTTGTTTGTTTGATTGTTGTATATATTTTTTTTTTTTCAGATTCTGTAGTTTTTTATTTTTTATTTTTTATTTTTTTTGCAATTAAGAAAGAGAAAAGGGGAGGGGTGAAATTGAAAAAGGGGATAAAATTGAGGGGTTGATTTGTTAAAAAATTTGTATATATATATGAAGGTTCACGTACTACCACGAGAGATGCTGGGAAAATCGACTTTCGGGTTGTCCATGTGGTTGCTAAAGTGGTTCCCCATACGTCTGGTCGATGGGTTTTTGCTAATGGTGTCGAGGCTGATGCTTGGGGACACTGCCAGATTCGGATTGGACCGGCCCATTATGGGCCCACTTCGTCTCAAAAACTTGTCCGGAAAGACCCCTGTCTTGGATGTTGGTACTCTCGCCAAAATCAAAAGCGGACATATTAAGGTAACACAATTTCTAGTACTATCGTAGTTCATTTTTTTCTCAAACATCATAGTATTAAAAATGAATTTTTATTCAATTATTAATTTAGTTTGTGAACTTTATAATTTGTATTAAAAAAATTGTTGGATAAATTTTTAAATTTTTAAATTTGTATCTAATAAGTCACTAGATTTTGAAAATGTCTAATAAATTTTAGAATTTTTAACCCTAGGCTTTTTTAAATTTAATTTATTGTTAGATTAAATTACAAATTTGGTCCCTATGATTTGGAGAGAAAGTTAGAATTAGTCCTAGCTAAAATTTAGTCTCTATGGTTGGATAAAACCTCATAAATAGGCCCTTTTCAACTATAGAGACTAAATTCTAAATTCCTCCCTAGCATAAAGACAAAGATGTAATTTAACTTGTTATCAGATTTAAATATTGAATTTTATGTGTAACAATAAGATATGAACTTAATATTTGAATAGGTCGATGACCAATAACACAAAATTGAAACTTTAGCTACCTATTAAAGTTCAGGGACTCAATATAGATTTAAAGATTGAAGCTGAAATTTTTTTAAACTATATTATTGTTTTTCTATTATTGGGTTTGTGAAATTGTTTCTGTACCGTTGATTTGTGTAGATACGACCTAGCATCAAGCGGCTGAAACGTCACGCAGTAGAGTTTGTTGATGGAAGAACCGAAAGATTTGATTCCATTATATTGGCTACTGGTTATAGAAGCAATGTGCCCTCTTGGCTAAAGGTAAACTTTTTACCTTCCTTCCTCCACTCTCTTTCTTTTCCGTCACTTTTCCCTATTTTTAATTGAATTTCTAATTATATTTTCTGCATTGGGTAAATAGTACTAAATTGAATATTTTTGTTCATTTGGTGTATGCTGATATTATCCTAGTGATAGTTAATAAGGCACTCATTAATCTTAGGATAGCTTGAAGGTATTAATATACAAGCACGAATGAAAAATATTTGGTGCATCTAGAGTTAGGCTCATATTTATATAACTTCAAATTAAAAATTGTTATGTGGCAATTTTTTATTTTAATAAAATAATATTTTTTCTAATTGAAATGGGAGATAAGTATAGGCTATATGAAGCTCATTTTGAAATGTGATTTTTTTTATAAAAGAATAATTTTTTTCCTGAAATATTACAATTGGTTGAAAAAGTATGAGTTTTTTTTTTTTTTTTAGTGTAGGTATTGAGATTTTAAAAAATTGAGGTTTGAATTGAAATAATTAATCAAAAGCATGTTTTTTTTTATTTAATTTTTTATTATTATTTTAGGAGGGAGAAATGTTTGGGAAAGAAGATGGGTTGCCCAGGAGGCCATTTCCAAATGGATGGAAAGGAGAAAGCGGGCTATATGCGGTGGGATTCACAAAACGTGGATTACTCGGCGCATCAATGGATGCCAAAAGAATCGCCGAGGACATCGAACGGTGTTGGAAAGCTGATGCCAAGCTCTGTACTCCCACCATGCAATCTCCACCGTCCACATAGACGACTCAGACTCTACTCCTTTGCAAAAAAAAAAGTTCAAAAAATCCCGAAAAAAGTTTAAAAAATCGCAGCTCCATTCAAACGCGCATTCAAGAATCATCGCCCCCTCCTTCTTCTTCAATGAATGGGAGCCTGCTGGGTTTCGGAGAGAAAAAGAAAGGAAAAGGAAAAAGAAATTGAGAAATCAACAGAGAAGAAATTACCATTTCAGCCCTCGGGAAGAAGGAAGAAACAGAAGAGTTTTTCCTCATGAAGGGCAATCACTATTTTTTAACAATTTTTTTTCTCTGGTTTGAGAGAGAAAGGGAACGTTTGGAAACAGGGATATTTTAGGGAAGTGTTTGGAAGAAGGAGTTTTGGGATTGGTTTTATGACCACGGAATAATGTGACTGACTCTTAATAACCATTAGATATTTCGGACAAAAGTTGAAAAAAAGAATTTTTTTTTTCTTTTAAATTATGTATTCGATTCGAGATTAATTTTTGTTGAGTGACAATCTATGATTGTGTTTTTTTTTTTTTTTTTTGTGTGGGTTTTGATTTTTTAAAATTTTGCTTTTTTATTTAAAATAATAAATAAAAAATATTTTTTTTTTTTTTTTAAAATTTTGATTATTTTTTATTTGGGTTTTTTTTTGGGTTCTGAATTCCGTGTAAATCCTTTTTTTTTTTTTTTTTGGTTCTTTTAACATTTTGTACATTTTTAATTAGGGTTTTTTTTGGGGTGAGCAATAGCATGTAAACCCTTTTTTCTTTCCTTCTGAATTTAGTTCTTTTTTCCATTTATTCTTCCACTTGGATGTTCTTCTTTTCTATGAGAGAGATGGCCTAGTTGAATGAAGCACCATTTTTGTGCATTTTTAACGTATTTTTTGGTTGATATTGTATGTGCTTTTATTTTTCTTAAGTATAAAAATTGAATTTTGCATCTACAATCTTAAAAAAGAACTATTTGGGATGTTTTCTTAATTTTGAAATTGAAAAATGACTTAGGTGCAACCTAGTTCTATTCATCTTTTGTGCAGCCCATGTTGCATCTAATTAAAAATTGACATATGTTATTTTTTAAAAAAATAATTTATTTATATAATTTATGTATTTATTTGCTATGACTAAAAAGTGGGTAGCAAGGAACTTAGGTACACTTAAGTATTGCTCTTAAAACTATGACGTAGCCCATTTTTAGGTACCTTTTTCTTAATTTTTATAAGAAAATGTACTTTTTCATATTTGAACCAAAAACAATGGCTCTAGAATTGTCTTTTTCCAAAGTTCCACTAATAATTTTGATTTATGAGTTATTTTTCATCTGAGCCTATGTATGACCATTTCTGATAGGAACAAAAATTTTCGTTAGTTTTAGAACGTTTTTTGTTTGATAAATTTATGCTCGCTGTTTTCTCAATTTCTTGATTGTTTATCATAGTTTTGTTCTGTCTGAGGAATCGTTTAAATTTTTAGTTAAATTTTAAACATAAAAATAAGTGTTTAACAATTACATTTTTCAGTTACTTGGTTTGACTTTTAAAATATTTTGATAAAAAATAATAACAAAGTAAATAAATAAATTTACGGTTGGAGTAGTATTGAAACTTAATTTTCAAAAACAAAAGATTTAAGTCATGTTTGATAATTATTTGGTTTTTATTTTAAAAATTAATCTTATAAACACCTCTTTCACTTTTAAATTTTTTGTAGTTATCTACATTTTATCAATATTTTTAAAATTTAAATCTTAATAATTGAAAAAAATTAGGTCTAATTTTAAAAAATAAATTAAAAATAAAAAACAAAATTATTACCAAACAAAACACACGAAGAAATTGAATGGGGAAGCTTCTGTTGCATAAGGAAATTTCACTGTCAAAATGATTGAATTTTCAAATCCAAGCAGTATATTGGACCACTAATGACCATGCAACAACACACACAAAGAAACTTGATGATTGCGCAAAATCCTCACAATAAATTGCAAAACTCAATTTAAACATTTTCCCCCTTGAACTCTTTTCTTTTTCTTTTTCTTTTTATTTTTTCTTTTTTCTTTTTTCTTTTTGGGTTTCTAAGTGGTTGTATATATCAAGCATTAAGGACAGAATAAAGGGTAAAAGGGCAAAGATTTTGAAGCTGTTTTTATATATGCTAGATCCTGTCACTCCTTTACTTCATTTCATTTCACAATTAGGGGTACAAACAAAACATCCAAACAATCCACAATTTAGTCTATTTCATCCTCATGTTTCTTAATGATCTTCTTCATAACTATTATTGCATTTTTTTGTGTTGGGAACCCATTAATCAACCCATAATTCGATTCTCTTCCTCTAGAAAAAAGAATCACATTCTCCTCTCCCCCCTTTCTCTTTCGTGTTTGGACGAAATCAAAAGTTTATTCGGTTCAAAAGTTTTACCGGTATAATTTAGGTTTTGTTTACAACAATTCCATTTTTAGTTTTATGTTTTTAATTTCTTATTGTGAATATTATCTTTATGAAAGAAACATTTAGGGCATGTTTGGTAGGCAATCTAAAAACAAAAGATTCCAAGAAAACAGGGTTGTATTTCATGTTTTTAGACATTATTTGGTAGCAAATTCAAAAATTAAATTTCAATTTAAACAATTTTTTAAAATGTGTTTAATAGTATATTTTATAAACCATAAAACTAAGTATAGTTACTCACTATTAAGTTGAATATAAACTATCACTAATTAACTTACAAACGTTTTCTTTTAGGAATGAACTTTTGAACTTGTTTTATGCTAAATTTTTTGTATAAGAATAATTTTGTAAGAGCATATAATATATAATACATATTTTAATTTTATAGAAATAATTGAGTTTATAACATAAAATACTATATTTGTTATTGTTTTTATCTTTTCTAATATAATTCTACATTTTAAGATTTCGAATTCAAATTTTAGATACATAAAAACATAAAATAGAATATGAGTTATCTGCCAAACAACTTTGTTCCCAATTTTTCTTATACCATATTGAATAGCCCATTGACCAAAAAATTTAAAGTAATTGGTGAAAGGCAAATTTCATTTTATATCGCTAACATATATTATTTATAGATGTATATCAATATTTTTATATCTATTCTTTTAATTTATGTAAATTAAGAAAGGATTAATTACGAATAATTAAGAAAGTTCATTTTGTCAATTTCTTTATAGAAAATTCACAAGTTTCACGCATCTTCGAGTATGGAGGCTCGTACAAAATAAAAAGATTTAAATTGACTGAAAATTTTCTATACGGTAAGTGATTTAATACGGTGATGAGTTTTTTTTTTATTATTATTATTGTTTTTTTTTTTTTTTTGGGTTGGGTTTAAACTTGTATCATATTTTCAATTCTTTATATTTGTAGGCCACCACTGATTTATAGGAATGTAATTTATACTTTAGAATAAAAAAAACTAAACTAAAATAATTAGAATATTTGGGACTCACATTAAGGTGACAGGCAAATTTAGAAGAGTATGTCAACTAAAATCCAGGGAGATTTGGAGGAATAATTAAAATTTAACTTTTGATTTATGTTCATAATCCCAATGAGGATCCAATTAAATCATATTCCAGCATAATCCTCTGCTATTATCCCCCAAATACTTGATTCTGTTTTTTCTTTTTTAGATTTTAAAAAATCCGACTTACTTTTAAAAATTCATTTTAAAATGTTTTTTCCTCCAAGGAAAATATACCTTTACAAGGGCAACCAATATCACATATTTAAAAAATAAATAAAAAATAAAAAATAAGCATAGATTAACTGACATTACATAATTTGTAATATTAACTTCAAGGTAAAAAAATCAAGCGTGTCCACGTATGTCTACACAATGGTTTTTATATCTTCCCACGAATCCATATGTTTATAATAACCTAGATATAATTTGATCACGGCATGTTTGGGAGTGATTTTGAAATTGTTAAGATCATTTTCTTATTTTCAAAATTAGATTTTAATCATTCAAAACCAATTTTGATGATCCAAAAATTGTATTTAAAGGTGTAAAATTAAATATTAATTTAATTTTAAGTGATTTTAGACGCGTGTTTTAAAATAATTTTGAATATGACAAAAAATTATTTTAACAATTCTAAAATGACTTTCAAACATGCACTCAAATTTCATACGCATTCTTTTAACAAAATATAGTCGGAGATCATATATTAACGTTGTTATTCCTAGTTCAATAAATAAAATACCAATTGTTATCATATGGTTTAATCTCACCCTACAACTGTCAGACTCAAAGAAAAAATCATTAGCACAGTCTCAAACCCAACAAGTATATGCATAGAAACCTCGTCGATCTCCATCAAGTGATCCTTATTCTCCACTATTCTTTATTGGCTATTGTTCCAAACATAACCGAGTACATTGCAAAAGAACTTAGCTCTTACCCGAGATTTTTACCATTGGTTGCATGTGTATATAGACGGAGTAAAATTTTTAAAATTATAGAATATGACTCACTTGAGTATAGTTTCAACTTGTTGAAACAGTCCAAAATTCATGGTTGAACTCGGGGGTAAAAAGTTGGTTAGGGTTTTAAAGCTGATTGGGGTGCATGTGGTGGGGTTTTATTTCCTACCACATAATATTTGATGGAATAATGATGAAGGCATAAGAACTTTTTCAAATTCAAAATCTAATATCTGAGGCTTTTCACCCACAATGACACAAACATTAATATTTTGTAAGTCCTCAAGAGAGAAAAAGATCAAGATCACATGAAGGAAAAAGGTTTTTTTTTTTTTTTTTTTTACTTTTTACTTTTTACTTTTTTCTTCTACATATTTTATTTATGAAGGAAGTAGAAGCTGTTAGAGAGAGTACAAAAGGGGTTGTTTGGCCCATCAGATCCCAAATCACCATTTGGGGCCCTTTTAAACCTAACTCTAGCTACTTTTTCTTTTTCCTTCAATTATTTTTCCGTCCCTCTCTCTCTCTCTCTCTGTCTGGTTGTGAGAAATGTAATTTTGATAGTACAAGGTTATTTGTTATTATTTTTCTTAAAGTTCAACAAAGTTAACTACGAAGAATTGAATTTTTTAAAGATAGTCAATCGTCACTTTGTTATGTTCTGTCTATAGTTTTAATATAACATGTATCTATGTTGTTGATTTCATGTATAGAAATATTGAAATAGAAAATGTCATTTGTTTTTCTTATAATTTAAAAATTTATGAGTAATATTAATAATCAAAACACTAATATAAAATTTTACCATGCATTGCGAAGAAAAGCAAGGCCAAGGCCATCCAAAGTAGAGTGCGAACTTAAAACCTTAGTTTTTGTATGTAGAGCTATATATACTTTATAATTAAATTTATTACACAATTGATCATCCATTTAAGGATTTAAGTTGATTGGTGATTAACTTTGTATTAGAACATAAGATCACGTGTACGAACTCATATAATATAATTTCCTTCCTAATTAAAACTGACTTTCTCTATTGAGCTTTGTACAACTTTTTCCAAGTCCAAAAGTGTGGGGCAATTTACTCTACCCTATCTGCTTAAGCTTTTTAGTTGGTTAATTGGTGATTCAACGATGGATGATGCAAAGATATTTCTCTATCTCTTTTTTTTTTTTTTTTCTTTTGAAGAAAATCCAAATATAATATCTATGCTAAATTTTGGATGGCCTTCCATATATTATCACTCAATTACATATTTTGGAAAAGATACGAGTGATCAAATTTGGATTTGTATTGTCTAGATTGATACATTTGAATTTATTTGATAGTGACATATCTTTAATTCTTTCTTCTTGTCCTTGTAATGGCATTCATATCCTTTCTCCTTTTAACCCTTGTATCTTGCAAAGTACTTTTAAGCCCTACCCCTTGCTAGTTTTTATTGCTAAGATATATCATACAAAGAAGAAAAAAGAAAACTTTGTAGATTGTACCTCTTCCTTTTTTTCTCTTCTAGCTTTCTTTTCTTATCTCTCTCCAAAAATTTCTTAATGAAAAAGACATTTGATAGAGGGGAGATGGAGGTGAAATTTATACAAAGTTTTCTTTTTGTGATGAATATATATTTACTTAATTCATTAAGAATCAAATGGCTTGTCGGGGGTTGCTTGTCATTGGCTTGTACCTTATTTAAATAATTATTCATATCTTCTCTTCCAACAAACAATTTTTTAAAAAAAAATTTATACTTTTGTCAAATATATATACATACACACGCATACACCGTGCTATATAACCATTTATTTGCCACATATCATACATTGATCACAAGTGATCAACCAACGTGTATCTAATAGGGTAGTCATGTTATCTTCTTTTCTAATTAGTTCAACACTTACAAGTGAAAGATCAAACCATCAATCTTTTACTTTTAATTAATGCATGTTTTATCTATTCAATAAGCAAGGCTTGGATATTGACGTGTAATCAAGTTATAATTTTAGTAGAAACTAGGTAAAACCAAAAGTTAAAGGTTAATTATAATTTGAAATATGTAAGAGTTAAAGTTTCAAAATTAATTAGATCCAGCTATCAAATTATAATAATTATATTAATAGTTTGACGAGTAAAAGGGGCCAAATGAATTTATACTCATAAAACATTTGGAGTTGTATTGAATAATAAAGTTATTATTCTCCTAAAATTCCATACCAAAATTATCTTTTAAAAAAATTAATGATAGAATTATAAATAAAAAAAAATAGTAGAAGACAAGAAGGTGCAAAACCACTCACATATTAATGAAAATCAAATCTGTTATTCTTCATCATATTCCAGGCTTTTTTTTTTTTTTTTTTTCCCTCTTTAATGTTACATTCATCTTTTCATTTAAAGAACTCTAGTAGATGTGAAAAGTGTATATATTGCAATTAATGAAGAATATGTCCAACTTGATTAACTTATGAAGCGATTCAATTATTAGTTGCAGTATAAATTAATTTTTCCCAAGAAAAAAAGGCGAAGAATGGATGAAATAATTAATTGGTGATGGATCCAACCAATAAAAATTGAATTTAAAGGTGCAAATGAGGTTATTGAATGAAGAAGGAAAGGTGGTGTTGATTAGAAATGTTGTCCTAAGTGATGTAACATCGACAAGACAAGGTGATGATAGATCAATTAATTAGGACCATACAGCTCTTATTTATTTATTTGGTAGAGAAAAATTAAATAACATTAGTAATATTAGGGTTGTTTTCAAATATAGCAAAGTAAATTAAAATATTTATAAATATAACAAAATATCATGTATATTATTGATAGAGATTGATATACTACTATCATTGTATATTAGTGATAAATATTGATAGACATTTATTAGTAATTATAGTTGTCTATTATTGAACAGATAATATTTTATTATATTTTAAAATATTTTCAATAGTTTTGTTATTTAAAATAATTAAAAAGGAATTTTGAAATTATGAATCTGGTGTGGACCAGTGTATTTCAATTATATTCTAACGGTTTGATTAGTACGTGAAAAATATAGAATATTTTGGGATGGGAAAGTCAACATCAAGCGGTGATAGTTATTAGTCAACACATGTAATCACATCAGACAGCCCAAATTGTATGAATAGGGTTTAATCTAATCAGATCTGATTATTCCTCTTCTCGAATGTTTGTCAGGAATTAATAATAATTCAATTTTTTTTTCTCTCTCAAGGTTTGAACTTTGAAGGCTACGTTTACCTGTTCTTGTGGTGGCTTAAAATTTTGTCGAGTTTATGCCTTTTATTATATAGCTCACGTTTACGTGCTTTTTTTTTTTTCAAGAAAAAAAAAAGTAATAAAATATCTGATCAATATTTTTCTATGTGGAATATTGCTACCAAAAAAGAAAAGAAAAGAAAAAACAGTTGGGGCCTACCCTTTTAATTTGAACCTATTTTTTAACTTATGAAGTTATTAATAGGTGGAGTAGAGAGATTTGAATATTTGACTTCAAATAAATGAGTATATGTTAAAACCAATTAGTTGAAATGTATTTAATGAATTTTTATATTATATTAAATAATATGAGATTTCATCTCAAAACTAATTGATTTCATTTTTCTTGATTTATTTTTATTCACTGAATGCCATTTTTTGTTTCATGAACTCTTATACCCTATTAGATAGAAATGTTAATGCAGCGATAAAAGTATTAAGTGAAATTCACGACGGAAGTTCGTTTTTAAAATTGAGACACCACCTCTTTCTAAAAGCAAAAGTTGTATGTAAAGTTGATTTTTTTTATTCTTTCTAATCAATAATGAAATACAATATCTAAATCTGTTGCGTAGATATAATTGTAGTAACCTATATCCTTCATTTCTAATTTCTATAATTTTTTTACTAATGTGTGTGACATCCATAATAATATTGATAAAATATTTAATTTTTCTAAAATGGATATATCTTTAATATAATTAAAGTAAACATAATTCTCAAAGACTCCGATCTCTCATTTATATCACTAATATAAATATATTATAGTAGAGATTCATATTTTTAAAAAAATCAAAAGTATTTGTTTATAAAAGCAAAAAACTTTTATCAATTTATTATACAATATCCATTACATCTTCATAATCAAAGCTTCCTAATCTATTATACAGTATCCATTTCATTATAGATTTAGATATTGTAATTCATATTAAAAATTTGTTAAATATGCGTTTGGTAATATATTTATGAACAAAGTTGAGGAAATAAATTTCATAGTTCTTACACTATTATATCATTTACCAAAAACTATTATTCGTATTCAATGTTTTATTTTTAAGAAATTCATCACCAAACAATTACGGAGAGAACGAGGTCAAATCAACCTCCACCAAACGACAAATCAAAAAACAATGCAATTTCAATCAATCTTATAAAGTTAATTTTTATCACTCGGTGAGATAACAATAACAAATTTTAACTTAACAAGAGACAGTGTGAATATGCTGTATAAAAAATTACCAAAGACTATCTTTTTAAATGACAACAATATACTAAAAATGAGACTATTTTAACTAAAATTCATAATTAACATGTAGTATTTTTCTTGAAGTCAAACGTTCAAATCTTTATAGAAAAACAATTGAGTTATGCTCATTTTGACACAAATATACTTTTTTCCAAAAGTATTTTGTTCCCTATTAACATTTTTACTATACAATTTCAAAAAATGTGTATTTTTTCATGAAAATTATGATTATTATAATTTAGTTAATTTTAATCAAAATTGACTTTGTAAAATTTAATTTAAAAATTATTAAAACCACGTTAACTAAAATTAGACATTTAAAGTTATAAAATTGAACAAATTTTAAATTATAATAACCAAAGTATTATCTTAACCATAAATAAAATTCTCCTCTGTTTTTACTTTGCCCTGCTCTGCTCTGTTTCAGCAAAGGGACCTCTTTATAGATTCCTTTTCAGCAGAACTATTTCATATCCTTCGTCCCCCACGCACGTGCCAAGATTCCATGGCCCCCAATGTATGCATTGGCAAAAATTCTTAGTATATAGAAAAATTTTCATACCATATGCGTTATTAGTCATAATAGTAGTATTTAAGAGTAATTATAATAGATAATTTGGGATTAAACCAAATTAATATATCATTTAATAATGCATCAAATTATAAAAAAAAATAGTACGTCGTCCAAATACTAAAAATTTTCCAAGACCCCAATATATGCAATGAAAATTTCTTAATATTGCAATGGTATTAAAAAAAAAAAAAATCATATTATCTACATTTATATATAAGGGATAATAGTAGATCTTAAAAATAAGACGAGGCTTTTAAAATAAATTAATTATCTCTAAATGCTGATGCTAGAAATGTGCCTCTGTTTCTAGTTAAGCATACTTCTTTATGTCTATTCTTCAAGATTTGTGTGTGTGTGATCTTTCTTTAAACAAAACAATAATAAAAGTTACACTTGCATGCCATGTGTTTGTTAAAAGGTCAGCATTAATTTACCCACTTGTTTGGGTTTGTTTTTAACCAAATCTTGATGAGAAATGGGAATGTTTTTGCCTTTTTTCTTGAACTTGGGGATTTTGGTCAGATTTGGTTTAACAAATATAGATTTAGAGTTAAGATTTTGCTTTGCAAGGACATGTGCATAATTGGCAGGCTTCTGCAAGTGGGAACATCACGAATAAGGACCAAGTAGGAGGTTTTAGGCTTTTTGGGGAACTCCTTTTTTTTTCCTTCTTTTTCGTCTTCTTTAGTACTTTTTTTTTATATAAAATAAAATTTCGTTCTTCCAAAAGTTACAATATTACAATTGACATTTTATAAACGTTTCAAAATTATCATTGGAGTATAAATCATTTAGACACTATCTCATAACTATTTTATTTTTAGTTTTTAATTTTTTAAATTTATCTCAATTTTTTTTGCATTGATTCTTATTTTTATTATAGAAACATTTGAATTCTTATTTAAAGTCTAAAAACAAAAATAAGTTTTTAATAACCATGGCCCCATTTGGTAACTATTCCTTTTTTTTTCTTTTTTGAAAATTAAATTTATGGACACTACTCCCAGCTCCAAATTTCTTCATTTGTTATCTAGTTTTTACCAAAGGTTTAAAAAACCTAAGCAAAAATTTGAAAACTAAAAAAAAGTGGCTTTTAAAACTTTGTTCTTGTTTTTAGAATTTGGCTAACAATTCAACCATTGTACTTATAAAAGATGTAAATCATTGTAAGAGAAGTGGAGGAAATAGACATAATTTTCAAAAACCAAAAACAAAAAATGAAATGGTTACCAAACGGATCTTACATTTTACTTTTTAAATTTTGGCTTGGTTTTTTAAAATATCGATAGAAGGTGCATGAACAATATAATGTAAAAATTTATAAGTAAAAGTAGAGTTTATAGGTTTAATTTTCAAAAATAAAATAGTTGTATTATAAAGTATTGAAATACTTTGGTTATAACCTATAATAAAATAAATTTGGTTCACAAATTTTCATAAAAAAAAAAAAAAAAAAAAAAAATCTACGTTTTCAAATATAGTTTTGAAACGTTTAGGATTAATATTCCTATTTTTAAAACAAATGACATGGTTGGATGATACTTTCAAATTTTTTTATATAATTTATTTATTTTTTATTTTTTCCAAATAGTTTGTTATTGGGTTTCTTTCTTTGGGGCCAAATAAAGCCTTCGTTGATTGGTGACCAATGGAAAGGATTCTGCTGTCTTAAAATAGTGACTGAATGGGAATTTTTCCTTTTTTCCAGCTGAGAATTGGATTCTGGTAATATATACTTTGTCAAATCGACTTTTATCAAATCCAATTATAAAAAAGTTTCCTTCTTTTATATTTTCTATTTTCTTTTTTTCCCTATTTAAATAAAAATTTGTCAATCTGCCAACTGTCTCTGTTAGCTGGCAATTGAGACCTAATTGTCTCAAATTTTCCAAAATTAGTTCCAAAAATTTCAAAGCATACTTGAACTTTTTTTTCAAAATGGAATTTCTTGTTTTGTTTTTTCAAGAGTGTGTAATTAATTAATGCATATGTGTTCTTTGTTTGTATGGGTGTGTGTTTCTTTAAACAGAAATAATTTTATTAATGTTTGAATCAATGTTACAAAGTTTGTTTATGATCAAAAGGTTAATTTCCCTTTTCTTTTAGTCTTCCTATTTTAATGTCATGTTTATTGTGTCTTCACACTTTTAAATTTTGGTTAAATAATAAATTTCATCCTTCAATTTTAAAGTTTGAGTATATTTGGATTATGAAGTTTCAAAAATGTTTAATAAGGCTTTGCAAGAGATGAGACCTCTTCTAATTTCTAGTCATCTCCTACAAATTCAAAAAGTATTTAAATTTTTAATTATATTCTCATAAATACTTAAACTTTTAATTGTGTCCAAAAGATCACTAGATCTTAAAGTTTGTTCTTATGGAACCCCTATCCAATATTTTTTAAAATTTACAAATTTAGTTACTAAACACAAATTGAAAGTTTAGGATTCAATTAGGCATAAAATTCACATTTTTAAGATGACTAATTTTTTAAAATATTGATTATATAAAAACTTATAAGACACAAGATTTGAAAGTTTAAGAACATATAAACACCATTCTCAAAGTTTATCTTTCTCTGGAGTGTGTGGAAGTTGCGCAATAAAATATGCTTTAGAAATAGCGTGAGCCTCTTTGAAGAGAACTCGATTGAAGCCGACATTCACTATCTTGTTGGTGGTGGTAAAGGGCTAATTAGGGGTGTTTGTATTCCCTCTATGTCGGCTCCCTTACCCTCAAATCAACGTTTACCCTTGTTGGGCGGATTGTTCGGGATCGTGAAGGTTGCCCGACCTTGGGAGGTTGCAAGGTTATCAACAAGGGTTGGAGTATTAGTATGCTTGAAGTTAAAGCTGTTTTGGAAGGTCTAACTGCAAATTAGTGTAAATGGTATGGGACCAATCTACCATTGAAGGTGGAATTTGATGGTATGGAAGTTATCAAAATTTTGAACAAAAAAAGAGATTTCTTTGTCAAAGATCATCGTCCTCCACATCGCCTAAAGAGAGAACAAATCCGCTCATGCTAAGTCTCAAAGGTAAGAAACCAAATATATAATTGAACTTATAATTTTTTTAAAATTCAGGTTTTAATTAGACATAAAATTCACATTTTTAAATCGATTATTTCTTTTTAATATTGATTATATCACCTATTTATTAGATGCAAAATCTAAAATTCAAAAATATATTAGACACAAATTTCGAAGTTTAGGAACTAACAAATAATTTAGGCTATGTTTTGTAACCATTTTGTTTTTTGTTTTTTTTTTTTTTAAATGAGCCTATAGACGTTACATTTGTCTTCAAATTTATTTATTTGTTATCTACTTTTTAACAATAGTTTAAAAAACCATGTCAAGATTTGAACTAAAAGAAATAGCTTTTAAAAACTTGTTATTATTTTTGGAATTTGGCAAATGACTAAACTATTATACTTAAAGAAAGATGCAAATCAACAAAAGAAGTGGAAAGGAAATAAACTTAATTTTCAAAAACAAAAATAAAAGACGAAATGATTATCAAACAAGATTTTAATTTATAGTTTTTATTATAGTTCATAACTTTCCATCATATGGCAATACCATTCTTGATGGTAATATTAATTCATCGTATCAAATTATTTATTAGGGTAGTATATTCAACAACCCTATAAAATGGCTATTCTGTTTAGTGTGATTGAAATGAATTATAAACACGTCGATTAAAAGATTGAATATGTTATAAAGTGCAGCTTAATTAATTTTCTTCAATTATTGTCTACCTTTTTATGCTTTCGACTATTGTATTTGAGTCAAATAATGACGTGTTTAATGCAATAAATATGTAATATTATTATTTAGTTAACACAATAAGCTACATACAAATATCGAATATGTTGTGTTTCCATTAATCAAGGGATCATGGTTTATTTCAATTTGTAAAGCAGATATATTCCATAAAGATGGTGAGATTTATTTATTTATCTTTTTGATGTAGCTAGATGCTCAACATACCTTTCAAAATGGTTTTTTTTATGGTTCACCATTCTTGAGTTTGATTTCAATTTTGAACAAAATACTCATATAGATTTCGTGAGCTTTAATGACATATATTATAAAAAATATGAGATTTCATCTCGTAACTAATTGACAATGAAAGAAGTAACTTCATGTATCTTATAAATATTGTGAAGCCTTTGATCTTTTTCAAGGTGAAATCATTAATAGGAAGTGAAATAATCTCCTAATTGAATAAGAGGTAGTATTCTCTCGATATGCCAACAACAAACTTACAAATCAAAAAAATTTCATGGATGAAAATTGGTAAAATATTTATGGAAAATATCATTTTATACCTCTAAACTTTACGTGTTGTATCAATTAAAACCTTGAACTTATAATTGTATCGATTTAAACTCTAAGCTTTCTTAAGTGTATCAATTTACTACTCCTAGAAATTTCGTTCGACTAATATCATGCAAAGTTTATATTTTGAGTCAATTAAACCCCAAAATTTTCAATAAGCTAATCAATTTAGACCCTTCGTTACGGTTACCATTTGGAAACCATTAATGGATTAATTCTCAAACACGTGTAGATTTTTCAAATGTCTTTACAAAATTGACAATTAGAACAAATGCATTTGACGATTCTCAAATGAAGCCTAAATTGATTTATATATGAATGTTTAAGGGTTCAATTGATATAATTCTAAGTTTTACACGAAGTTTTCCCAAACGAAATGCGAGAGAGTATAAATTTATACACTAATAATAGTTCAGAGCTTAAATTGATACAAGCTATAAAATCTATCCGTATAAATTATTTTTCCTAATATTCATGTATTTATTTAAATCCCATAATATTTACTTACATGTTGCTTTTGGTGATTGATTATTAACATGAGCTACCAATTGACAGTATACAAAAGATAACGGACAACAACTTTTTCATACTTTTGGACTGGGCTTGTTGTCAACGGCAATTTGGGATCAGCACGAACATTTATAGGCCCGTCATGGCCCTTTATCATTCAAGGTTTTCGCCCTTTTCTTGGAGGTTTTCTAGAGTGTGTTATGTATGTAATATACAATAATATATACATGTGAAGAAAAACGACATAAATAATTATTTGTTTTTATTAAATATCTATTGGATTTGGATTTAACTAGTTAAAAGTATATTATAAATTTTCTTTTTTTCTTATTGGAGTTATCTATGTCGAATTTTATAATTTAACGTGTAAGCCTAGAGTCACTAGCTTTAAGTTTGTCCTTAGAGTTTGTGATAGGGTGGTCCATACATTGTCTAATTATTCATCTTGTCTGTGGACTGACGTTTTTTCCGATTGGCTTATCCATATCATGGAGCTAAAAAGACTTCAAATAGGTCCTGGTTTTTGGCTCAACGTTGATGTTTCTTTATACATATATATCATCGATCAAAAAGTTAAAAGTTTAAATTGTTGTTACACATATTATTGAATTAAAAAAAATCTAGATATAAAGTCATAAAATCCGTTTTAAATTGAAAATATGTTTGGTTCTAAAAGTGAGGATATAAAGATTTAAACATTCAACCTTGAGAAATTGAGTACATGTCAAAAATTATGCTTATGTTGACAAATGAGCTCATAAAATCGACGTAGAAATCTATTTATAATAACGTATTAGTCAAAATTGGATGGTTAGACCATTTAAAACTTGTCTCGGAAGATTTTTAATAAATAACAAATCTTATTATTTAGAAAATATCATTCTCGACCATTTGAAAAACTAAAATTAGAAAATGGTTTTCAATTTAGTCAATTTCTTTCTTGTCATCAATTTAAAACAATATACATTTGTCTTAATTTTTTATTTATTTATTTTTAAACTTTACCTTCTCATCGTTCAACCAAATAATATATTGTTTATGTCACAAACTAGTTCTGCTGATATAAAATATAAAATATAAAAAAAAAAAAAAATTTGAGGTTTGAATTTCATATATATATATATATATATATAATACCTTCTCTCTCTTCAAAACTTCCCCTCGGCTGGGCCTGATTTTATGCCGGACCCTTGAGTCCAGCATGGCCCCAATTTGTGAACACGATGGAAGACATCAAGAAACTAAACCCAACCCAACTTTTATTTATTTATTTATGTTATTGAATATATTTTTTAATTTAGATATTATTTCGATCTCTATATATCTTTTTTATTTTCATCCAGTTTGACCCTCGTACTTTCAAAATGTTTATTTTTGTATGCTTTTAACTTTTGTTTATGGTCCCTACATTTTGAAAATGTTTATTTTGGTCCTTATACTTCAACATTAGTTTATTTTGGTCATTGAATTTTCAAAAAATGATCATTTTAATCCCTTAAAAATAAAATAAAAATGAAAATAAAGGGATAAAAATGGTCACTTTTTAAGTACAATAACCAAAATGATCCAAAGTTTAATGTACAAGGACAAAAATAAACATTTTGAAAGTCCAATAATCAAAATGAACAAAAGTTGAAAGTATAGGAATCAAAATAAACATTTTGAAACTACAAGGACT
Organism: Citrullus colocynthis; assembly: GCA_031780015.1. NCBI lineage: Eukaryota > Viridiplantae > Streptophyta > Magnoliopsida > Cucurbitales > Cucurbitaceae > Citrullus > Citrullus colocynthis. The sequence continues at coordinate 113,946 of QLSR01000479.1, read as the reverse complement.
AAAATGAAACAAAATTAAAATTATAAGAATCAAAGTAGTATTTAAACCTAATTGCAAATAGAAAAACTATTTTTTTGTAATAGTTAAAAAACACTTTAGGTTTGTAAATTTTGAGTGGAGTAATAATTTAGTCTTTAAATATTAATGGATAATGATTTAGTCTGTACTTTCAAATTTATGGCAATTTAGTCATTCAACTTTAATAACTAATAATTTACTTGAAATTTACAATAATTTAGTTCATATCGTGAAAAATCCCTCCAAAATTAAGTATCGATTTGTATTATGCAACGACACAATGTTTATACTTTATAGAACAATTTCCATAGAAATATATAGAGATTAATGAAACGAAAGTAGAAGAATAAAAATAGGGAATTAATAACACTTCCAATTATTGTGTCAAAGCGAGTTTATCTCAACAGTAATTGAAATGACATTCCATCTAGGTTTGAATCTCCCATACTCACAATCGTTGTATGACCTTCTATCTAGGTTTGAATCTCCCATCCTCACAATTGTTGTACTAGAAAAACACTCGCAATTATAGTGGCTCGACAAGAATGGTCTATGTAAAAAAACACTCGCAATTATAGTGGTTCGACCAATAATAGTCTATGTCCTTACTACTCTCTTTGGAAACCACTATTCCAGCCCTCCTCCATCTCTTGATTCCCAAGAGATTGATAAGGACTATCAAATCCCTCCAATATATAATCATCATGGTTTGGCTTAGCAGTAAATAAAAAAATATTTGATATTTAACATTTGTGTATTTTTTTTTATAAAAAAAATAAGTACAAATTTCCCAAACCACACTAGTCTTGGAAAAAAAAAAAAAGCCTCCCACAAAACTAAGCTTGATAAATAGAAAAAATTAATCATTATTTGGGCAAATTCTACGACGAGCATGATGACTATCTCTAGTCCATACGAGGTTAAGATTCTGAAAACGTTGACTATTTTAGAATGATTGGCTAATGCTCTTTTGTTAGTGCACGAGCACGTGTTTGTTGTGTTTGATTGTTGAAAGGTGGTGATCTAATTTATTAAACTATAAAACGACTCATCTTATTGAAGTGGCAATCATTATTGGAGATGTTAGGTCATTGGCGTTAAATCACGAGGAGTTCTTTTTCACTCACACCCATCTAGCATTGTTACAATGACATTGCACATCGTCTTGCTCAAACTACCCTACCATGGATGGGCGTCTAAATCTTTTCCATAGCTCTTATTCTAAGTGGTTTGTTACGATGAGTGTCCAATGCAAGATCTTGTGTGTCCAACGTAAGATCTTGTGATTTTTTTTTGTTATTGTTATATATATAATTTTTAAAAAACACACCATTCTCGCATAGTTTATATAAGTATCATCTACTAATTAGTTAGAAATTCAAATTTCTATATTTAATTTAAAAAAATTATAGAATATCTCTCTCTCACTTTTTCCTTTCAAAAAAAGAAAAAAAAAAGAAAAAAAAAAAGAAAAATTATCAAATAAATCGGAAAGTGTAAATTTAATCGGAGGGGTCGGTTAGTTTGTTCCAAGGTCACTCTACAATGCGGCACTACCTGTTTCCATCGTGGCCGTTACAACGGCACGTTGCTTGTTATGCCAACCTGGGCCGGATCGTGGGGAATAAACCGAACCCGGTTTCTTTTTATCTTAGGCGCTTAAAAATCAATTATGAGAGCTTTAAATACAGCAAGAAAACTCAGTACTCGAAATCGAAACCCTACTCTCTGCTTCTTCTTCTTCTTCTTCTTCTTTCTTTTCCCGCCCGCGTTTTTTCTCCGTCTCAAACTTTCTTCCAATCATGGAGAATTCTGTTCTTGACCAAGAAATGGCCAAGAAAGTGCTTCGTCAGGTCAAATGCGTTTAAAATATACATTCATTTCACGTTCTAGTCGATCATTTCTAATTGTTCATCGGTTTAATGTTTCTTCTGCAGGTCGAGTTCTATTTCAGTGACAGTAATCTTCCTAGAGATTGTTTTCTTAGGAAAAATATTAGCGAAAGCCCTGATGGAAGTATCCTTCACCTTCTGATCATACGTGTTTTTAACGCTTTTCATCCTTGGTTTTGTTTAATTTGCTTTCAATATTGATGGCCTCTTTAAGTATTACCAATTCCCATTTCGGGTTTTGTTCTGTTTTAATATCTAATTTGGATTATTATTATTGTATTTGGATACTTATTTCGAAAGTATTTCGTTGATCTTAACTGTGCAATTACAGTGGTCGATTTGTCTTTAATCTGTTCGTTTTCGCGGATGAGAGGCCATCTTGAATTGAAACACGAGATGAAAGATGAGATTCCAGAAGATACTATGAAGGCCGTCGCTGAAACTCTAAGAAGCTCTTCAACTCTTAAAGTTTCTGAAGATGGTTAGTTCCTTCGCATACAAGTGATGTAATTCGTTATTTATCTGAATGCTGAGTATTTGTGGATTTTTTTTTTTTTTTTTTTTTTT
>QLSR01000479.1:100280-111400 GCA_031780015.1 Citrullus colocynthis | reverse complement strand
TTTTTGTTTTTTTTTTTTTTTTTTTTTTTTGTTATTGTGTAGCATGAAATGCAGGATTTGGAGTTATGTAAAAACCAACTCATTATCTTCCCATTAGTGCATCTTTATGACTATATCTATTGCATTACACAATTTCATGAAAGAAGTAGAAAACTACTTAGCAGGAGTGAAAGTTAAGGTTTCAATTTTGTCGAAAGGTTGCTCTAAATGTTACATCGTCTGTCCCGGTGAAATCATTAAAGTCAAGTAAATTAATAAATAAAAATGCTGAATGCCATAACTTCTCATGTTAACTGATTATATTTTAGAATCCTTAAATTTATCGTAATGCTTTTGAAAATATCGTAATACTTTTTATAAAAAATAAAAAATAAAATAAAATTATCGTAATGCTTCTGAAAATATCAAAATACTTCATTGTTCAGAATTTCAGATTAGCTCTTGCTCTAAAATTAACTTTTGTATTTGATTCCAACTTCGAATTTGGGTTTGCATGGTCCAGGGAAGAGGGTTGGTAGAGCTACTGAACTCCCAAAGCCTGAGGAGTTAATAGAACAATTGGATGTTAGAACCGTGGCTGCATCACCATTTGAATATGATGTGAAGCTTGAAGATGTAGAAGCTTTCTTTGATCGAGTTGCAAAGGTAGATTTATTTTTTCATTGATGTTAATTTCTATATTTTATTTTCAACATCCTTGTTAATTTTACATGCGAATGTTATTGTTTCATTATTGGCTTCAGAATTCCCTTAGTTTTAGCTAAGATTACCATGAAGCAGCTCAAGCAGCAGATTCTATTCTGGGCATGAATGTGCAACCTAAAGACTCAAGTTTTTTTCCCTCTACTTACCACCGTGGCTATGAAGCTCTTTTGAATAAATTTGTAGTAGTTTTCTCTTCTGAACAATTTCGTAAGCAATTGCGGAAATTTTGACTTGTGAAATGCAATTCTTTGTTTCCTCCCAAATTGTGGAAATCTTAAATTGTTTAATGCAGTATTTTGATTCTTCCCATTCTCATTGATCTTCAGACTGTAAACTGATTCTTTAGTTTTTTATTTTTTTATTTCTTTTATTTTGCATTACACATCAAATACTTGAAATCCTCTTTCTGCCAGTCTTAATAAGGTTATTATCAGTATTGTATCGTATGAGTCAAAATGACAGCTAACATGAGTTAACTTGTTCATTTGAATTGGAAATGAGCTTTGTGTGATTCAAAAGGTTGCATTGTCAAAACATAGTAAATTGCAATTTCCAATTCAAGAAATTGAAAAAAGAAGTTTAAAATAAAGAATACCAATACAAAAGATGAAAAACCAAAAGTCTGAAAACCTGGGAATTGAAGAGGCACACACAAGAGAAGGAAATTAAAGAACTATGGGGAAATGGAAAAGACAATCTGACATTTGAAAATTGTAATTTAAAATTAAAATTAAGTAGTTGGCTCTTCTTTCGATGACTGTATATTTACAATTTGTTTTATTTTTATTTTTCTTTGTCAAATGTTTTTTCCTTCTAGCAGTATGTAACATCCCTATTGCACCATATTGATATAATAGTTGCCAATATTTTTGTAGTGTTTTTTCCTACATATTTGAAGTTGTTTACCGTTTTTATCAATTTTAGACTTAACTATTTATATTTACATTTCAATATTATTTATCAAATTGAAACTTATGGCACATGACATGTCGCTATACTCCATAGACTAAATTTTGATTTTGATACTCCTGTTCACGAGTTAACAACCTTGGTTATTATCTCTACCCTTTGTCAAAGTATGTGTTTTGTCCCCATTTATATTGTTAAGTGTTAGAACTTTCCTACTGATTTTCAGGTCAGTAGTGTGAGGCTTCCCCGTAATGTTGCAGATAAACGGGTATTATGTGGAACTGCCTTGGTAGAATTTTCTACTGAGGAAGATGCAGAAAAAGTTTTGAAGGAAAGCTTGGTTTATGCTGGTGCCAAGTTAGAATTGAAACCAAAGTATGTATATTTTGAAAATACATCTACATTTTGTTCCAACTCTTATGCTTCTCAATCGAATGATGAACCTCCAGGTGTATCAGTCATAAGCTCAAAACTTTAAAACCATTTATTGTGAATTGTAAGAATTATAACCCCAATAGCATGAATTGTTGCAATCTTCAATTTAGATTAGTTTGAAGATTCTAAAGACCATTCTAAATGCTGTGAACAATCATAATTAGGATTTGCATATTCTTTGAATTCTGACCTTTTTGAAAGGCTTATTAGTAAAACCCTTATAGGCTGATTTACTTCTTTATTATGAGAAGTAGTTAGTTATTCAATATTTATTCTTCTAGCCATCGTTAAAGTGTGTCTGATCCTCTTAATATCTTCTCAAAAGGTGCAAGCCTTGAGGCTAATTTTTTTTGTAAATTGTGAAGATATTTAGAAAAATTGCTATTCTAATAGCAATCTAGGTGGAAGTGTATTGATTACCTTTGACATATCAGTCAACTGCGTTTGAAAAGAGTATTTCCATTTCAGGAGGGATTTTGATGAGGAGAGAGCAAAAGAGACAGAGAAGTTTGAAAGTTCACGCTCAACCGCAGGTGCAAACCGCAATAATAATAATTTCCCAGAATCAAGGTATGTATTACAGGCTTGTGGTAACATCTAGTAGTCTGAGCCATACACTTCTCCTCCTTCCACATTACATGATCTTACACATTATCATTGCAGCTACCCTAAAGGCTTAATTGTCGCCTTTACATTGAAAAGCATGTCTTCTGAAAGTTCTGCTGAGGAAAATGGATCTAATGGTGTAGCCGCTGATAAGACTGAATGCAAAATAGATGAAGGATTAGATTCCTCAAAGAATGACTCTGAGAAAACTGAGCAAATAGAAGCAAATATGAGTAAAGACGAAGAAATTAAGGAAAGTGCTGATGATAAGAATGGAGAGGCTGAACAGAAAAATGATTCCGTCAATGAAGAGAGTCCTGAAGGGGAAGAACAATCTGTGGATGATCCCAATGATGAACATGAAAAGGCTGAAGAAAAGCTCACAGCTGTTAAATCCAAGAACAATATGAATGTGGTTTCGCGCGAGGATTTGAAGGCTGTTTTTCAGAAGTTTGGAAGTGTCAAGGTATCTCGTAGGTTCTTCCTCATATACAACGCTAGACAGTAGCTTAATCTTCTCTTCTCTGTTTGTGCTTTTCATTGTGTCATGGGAACCTAGTTTTTCTTGAATTTATTGTCTTATTTCATTCACTCTGCCTTGGAATTTTACCCTAATGATATATAAAGCTTATTAAGTCTTGTTCGGTTGTGACATATAAAGCTTATTAATTCTGACACAGCTGTGTTTTTTTCCCCTCTCTTTTTTGGTTGGAATTGTCAAGTTCATTGATTTTAAGATTGGAGACGAGTCGGGCTATATCAGGTTTGAGGAGCCTGAAGCTGCCCAGAAAGCCCGTGCCACTGCACTTCTAGCTGAGCAAGGAGGACTGGCCGTGAAGAATTTTATTGCCACTTTAGAACCAGTGTCAGGTATCATACAAAATTTTATTGTTCTTTGAGGAATGAGTAAAGTAATGTCTATAGTTGCTGGCAATAGTGTCTTTCTATTTGTTAATCTCGATTGTGCTCATATTTTTCTTTGGAGTTATTTTGGGCCTTACAAAAAACAGAGAGAAAAGTAGGACTCTTAGCTTCAATTGTGATACTTGATCTAAAGTAGACTCTTGGGTGTTTTTCATGGGTTGTGAGGTCAGTCAGCTTCCTTATTCATGTCTTAGGCTTACCATAGGGTAAAAAGTGGAATTGTAAACCCCAAAAAGTTATGAAGTCATGTGAGCCCATAAACTCCTTGGCCAAACAACAATTGAAGTTCACAATTCCACTCCCTCGACTCCTTGAGCTGGACGGACACCTCATAATGTGCATGTCTTGGAACTCTATGGTGGAGAAAGTGAAGAAAAAAAATACTCTTCCTAGATAAAAATACACTTTTCTAAACTTGTATGGAACCCCAATTTTACCAACTCCACTCTTTGGATTTGTTGCATCTTTTTGCCCCGTTTATATTGTTTCATGATCTGCCAATAACTTTTGCTTCTTTAAAACACAACTGCAATCATTCGATGTTGGTATGGTCAATTCCTTGTTCTTTCCCATATCCGATTGAGCTTTTCTAACTTGATATAATTGACTTGGAGGAAGGAGGGATGCTTATAAAGTTACAATTACGGATTAGTAATTAACTTCAGTGGATGTTATCCTTTTGACAATTTTGGTTAAATTCATTTGATTTCAGGTGAGGCTGAGAAGGAGTATTGGAGTCTACTTCGCAGCAACCAAGAGAAGCATCATCGCGACTTTAAAGGAAACCGTGGAAGGTTTGCTTTCTAAATAACTAAGTATTGGAGTCCATTGATAACCATTTTGTTTTAGTTTTAGTTTTCTGCTTCTCGCAAGTTTTCGTATGTACCTTCTTCTTAAAAATACATTCGAATACTGAGATAAATTTAAGAAACAAAATTAAGTTTTTAAAAACTATAGCTCCCTTCCATAACTATTTGGTTTTAAATTTCTGAAAATAAGGCCCCGTTTTGTAACTATTTCGTTTTTTGCCCGTTTTTAAAATCTTGTTTTTGGAATTTAAAATTTGGCCAAGAATTCACATGCACCTCTTTAGTTAGGAAAGATAAAAATTATGATGAAAAATTTGTAACAAAGCTTTCAAAATCCAAAATCAGGTTATCATCAATTGGGGCTTATTCTCATGCACCTCTTTAGTTAGGAAAGATAAAAATTATGATGAAGAATTTGTAAATTTCAAAAACCAAAATCAGGTTATCAATTGGGACTTATTTTCTTAGTTTTCATAATTTGGCTTGATTTTTAAAAATAATTTAAAAAAGCAAGAAAAGTGGAAGTGGTGTTTATAAGCTTATTTTTATCTATAAAAAAAAAAAAAAAAAGGAAAAAAAGAAAAAAAAAAAAAAAAGGAAAAAAAGAAAAAAAAAAAAAAAAGGAAAAAAAGAAAAAAAAAAAAAAAAGGAAAAAAAGAAAAAAAAAAAAAAAAGGAAAAAAAGAAAAAAAAAAAAAAAAGGAAAAAAAGAAAAAAAAAAAAAAAAGGAAAAAAAGAAAAAAAAAAAAAAAAGGAAAAAAAGAAAAAAAAAAAAAAAAGGAAAAAAAGAAAAAAAAAAAAAAAAGGAAAAAAAGAAAAAAAAAAAAAAAAGGAAAAAAAGAAAAAAAAAAAAAAAAGGAAAAAAAGAAAAAAAAAAAAAAAAGGAAAAAAAGAAAAAAAAAAAAAAAAGGAAAAAAAGAAAAAAAAAAAAAAAAGGAAAAAAAGAAAAAAAAAAAAAAAAGGAAAAAAAGAAAAAAAAAAAAAAAAGGAAAAAAAGAAAAAAAAAAAAAAAAGGAAAAAAAGAAAAAAAAAAAAAAAAGGAAAAAAAGAAAAAAAAAAAAAAAAACAGGAAACAAAATGATTATCAAACGGCATCAATATTGATAGTATTATTTGAATCCGTTACTACTCTCTCTCAATGTTCCTCTTGGTCTCTTTCATAATCTTCCTATGGCTTTCTGCTGCTTACTATTTCTATAGGGGTGGTAAATTCAATCGAGGTGGAAAGCATGGTCGGTCAAGGGGGCACGACAATCATCGAGGTCGTCCCAACAAAGCTCAAAAGGTTTGAGCTACTTGAAGGTTGAAAAGCTTGGTTCTTTATGGCCGGCTCTGCTACAATTTTGCTGCAAGTCAGATTTTGGAGGGGGAAGCACTTCGCATCTGGATACTCATCAGCCTCATGTTTAGTTTAGTTTGACTTTTTCTATTTTTATTTTTATTTTTATTTTCTTGAATTCGTAATCTATATTAGTTGAACAAAAAAAGCTAGCCAAACCCTGTTTCCACTCCATTTTAGTTCTTTCCCCAATTCACAAGTTTTTCAAAATTAATCAAAATCTTTGCAAAAAGTAGTGACGGTGTAGTGTAATAGTGAAAAATAGCAGAATGATTTGATGTGGAAATTTTATAAATATATTTTGAATTTTGAGAGTTTATTCATAAATCTATCTAAATTTAAATGTGATACACACAGATGTATTTGAATTCCCAGGGAGTAGTGAGTTCAAAGTGACCAAGATTCAAAGGTGTGTGTGAATGAATCTACCTTTTTAAATTTGGAAGCTATTTTTGAGAAAAGCCTCTTTGTCTGCAAAAATAAAGTTAGAAAAAAGTGTGCAAAGGAAATAAATTCATCATAATTCTTATGGACCATTTGCATTTTAAGTTTTTATCCTTTATTTGTTACTCAAAATTTGTGCTTGTACCATATTTCAAAATTTTGATGTAATTGTTTTAAGTTGTTACACGGTTAATTTGAATTTTTTTTTTTTTTTTAAAATTTTAACTAGTATAATATGTGAACTTTTTGTAAAATGTATTTGTGTCTATCACAAAGCAAGATTTAAATTTTATTTTGGTCCTTATATTTTGGTTCATTTTGAATTTTGTACTTTTGAAAATTTTCTATACTTTTAACTTCGGTATGTTTTGGTTATTATACTTTCAAATTTAGTTCATTTTGCTTCTTTAATAATTAAATAAAAATGAAAATTAAGGGATCAACATGATAAAATATAAAAAATTTGAAAAATATAGAAACTAAATAAACTAAAATTGAAATTATTATGTAGACTAAAATAAAAATTTGAAAACTATAATGAGCAAATGAACCAAAGTCAAAAAATTCAAAAAAATTCAAAACTAAACTAAATGCTGTTCTTTGATTTATACATATAATTTCTTTTTATAATATTAATCGTCACAAATTTAGGATGTAGGAGCATAACATAGCCCCTCTATTTGGTTTAGCCAGGGCTTGCTCAACTATTTTTTTTTAAATAAAAAAGGTAATTGTTTTACTATGTTACCCACCATTGTTTTAGAAGTGCCACTATATTTTTAAAAGTTGCAACATGACCTTCAAGTTTTGATAAAAATTTCAAAACATCTCGGTGATTGTTTTAAAAGTTTAGACGAAAATTGAGACTTGCAACAAGCAGTAGTGACTTACGACTTGTTAACTATCCAAATTTTCATTCTAAGCTATTGTCATCGTCACACTATTTCATATCCTGATTTCTATATGCTTACGAAAAAGGAAATTATTATAAATAGAAAAAATATCAAATTATATATATATACATATTAAAATTTCACTTTCTATTTAATAAATGCCTATCTAGTTTATCGCGCTTTATCATAGATATAAAGTAAAATTTTACTATATTTGTAATTATTTTACACAATTTTTCTATTTTTGAAAATATCTCTATGAAAAAAGGTTTAGTAATAATATTGCAACTTTTGAAAACGTAGAGATAATTTTTATAAATGAACCTAAAAAAAAGTTTAATAATGTAGTTAAATTTTTTAAAATTATAGGGCTATATAGTAATCACCAACGAAGTTCAGGCAATAATTTTGTATTTAATGTTAAATTAATGAGACAATTAACACTTTTACGATGGTAATGAACACGTTTCAAAATTTCGTACAAAATTAGAGAAGAATACATTTTTAATTTGAAAAATGAAAAAAGGGAAAAAAAAAAAGATGATAAGTAAAAATGCCCGTTGAACTTAAACTTTTCGAAAAGAACCGGTTGGATTTTAGGTACAAAAATGGCTATTTCTCTCTATAGGCGTTCAATCGACTACGGTCCAGAATTTAAAAAAACTTTGATTGACTTTAACCATAGGGTTTGAATCTCTCAGTCCGCCTTCTTTGTATTTGAAAATGGCTTCACTCTGATCTCACTCATTCTTCACCTCTCTCTATCTCTCTCTCTCGCTTGCATCTTCTCTCTCGGATCTGCTTTTCCTCGAGGTATTGATCGATTTCAATGGCGAGGTTTTGAACATCTTCATCTTGTTCATCTGCATTTCGATTTTCTTCTGTAAATGAAGTAGGCGAAGTTTCTATAATCGTTCTTTTTCTTTTTCTACTGAATTTTTAAGTGCGACGTGTTTACTGATTTTGAAGTCTGTTTAATCGGACTTTGTTTCAATCGGCGATTTGTATCTACTTCTTTTCGTTTTGGTTGAATCAATTGTGATTTATATTATAGTTTGAAAGTGGATTTCTGGAGCGTTTCATTAGTTTTTATCTTTAGGTTAGCTCCAATTCGTATCCCTTAGAGCTTTATTAATGATCTGGTTCCTACTGATTTCGAATTTGTAACATTAACTTCATTCGAGTTTTGATTGTACTGCTTCTAAGTAGAAATGTGTTTTGGAAACCTTCGCCACTGTTTCTTGTGGTTCCTTGTTCATCTTTGGAATTTGAAACTCCAGATCTCTAAGTGTAATGGTTTGAGGCGACGATTCCGTCATAAAGATTTGATACTATCTTCTGTTTCTACAGCTCAGGAACTGTGTCTGACGAATTCTCTCCTATATGTTTCCTGTTTCTGCAGTCCATCGGATTTTCGAATGAAAACTAATTGCTGCCTCTTCTTAGGAAGAGTAGAATGATTTGGAGGAAATATTCGGGAGAGAGTTGCAGTGGAGTTGGAGTTGGGCTATGCAGCTTTACCTGCCTGACGAAGAACTATGGAAAGTGATCCTCCGGTTTGTACTCCTTTAGATGTGCCTGGTGACAGTGGTCAGAATATTCGAGTCTTGCATAGGTAATTTCTATTGGAAATTCATCTACCTTCTTTTAATTCGACCTCATGCTCACCTATTTATCCACACTTTCTCTCTTCATCTCCAATCATTATAGTCCATCGTTTTTTCAACACTCCTTGTGTTAAAATTTGGTTTGATTTGAGAGGTTTAGAGCCATATTACTTATCCAAATTTGTGCGTATGATTGAACAACTTCTAGCCGAAGGACAACTGGCCCTACTAGACGTTCCACCAAAGGCCAATGGACAGCTGAAGAGGTAACCTACTAATTTCACTTTCCTCTTTTAAGAGTCCGTTTATTATGATACAAAACACATATTCATTTTGATTCCTTGAAACTATTTTCTAAATTTTCTTAATCGTTTTAGGTTTCCTTTATATACTTGATCTGTAAGATAAAACTTCTTATTTGATTAGGATGAAATCTTGCGGAAGGCAGTCCAACGTTTCAAAGGCAAAAACTGGAAGAAAATAGGTAATGATGATTTTTTTCTTTTCTTTTTACAATTATTGTTGCCAGCACTTGGAGCACTTCTCTTACTTCTTAATCATTTGCACATTGTGGGTCTCGGTATAGTTATCGACCTGTTAAGATCCTTCAGTGAAGTATCAGTTTACCTAATTGATGATATGAATAGAGATCTACTGTGGGTTCACGATTAATAAATTATTAGTTACCTGTAAGAAAACATGCTCATTGCAAAACTATATGTGGTAATGACTAATGAGGAAGCTATAGTATTTTAGTCTTATGTAGATATGTAGAAAACCTGCTCGAGTGCTTGTACTTATGTAGATATGTGGGATATGGAGAGCACTTCTCTTACTTCTTAATCATTTGCACATTGTGGGTCTCGGTATAGTTATCGACCCGTTAAGATCCTTCAGCGAAGTATCAGTTTACCTAATTGATGATATGAATAGAGATCTACTGTGGGTTCACGATTAGTAAAGTATAGTTACCTGTAAGAAAACCTGCTCATTGCAAAACTATATGTGGTAATGACTAATGAGGAAGCTATAGTATTTTAGTCTTATGTAGATATGTAGAAAACCTGCTCGAGTGCTCGTACTTATGTAGATATGTGGGATATGGAGAGCACTTCTCTTACTTCTTAATCATTTGCACATTGTGGGTCTCGGTATAGTTATCGACCTGTTAAGATCCTTCAGCGAAGTATCAGTTTACCTAATTGATGATATGAATAGAGATCTACTGTGGGTTCACGATTAATAAAGTATTAGTTACCTGTAAGAAAACCTGCTCATTGCAAAACTATATGTGGTAATGACTAATGAGGAAGCTATAGTATTTTAGTCTTATGTAGATATGTAGAAAACCTGCTCGAGTGCTCGTATGGAGAGCACTTTTCTTACTTCTTAATCATTTGCACATTGTGGGTCTCGGTATAGTTATCGACCTGTTAAGATCCTTCAGCGAAGTATCAGTTTACCTAATTGATGATATGAATAGAGATCTACTGTGGGTTCACGATTAATAAAGTATTAGTTACCTGTAAGAAAACCTACTCATTGCAAAACTATATGTGGTAATGACTAATGATGAAGCTATAGTATTTTAGTCTTATGTAGATATGTAGAAAACCTGCTCGAGTGCTCGTTAAATATTACTTTATGAAATAGTGCATGGAGGGAGGGATATGGAGAGCAGAGTCAGCAAATTCATGTGTCTGACTGTTACATGCAACTGTTAGGATATTGATATATCAATCTTGATAATGGATATTAATCGAAACTGTACCTGCTCATGATTGTTTGCATCGATACTTTCTTTCTTTGCCATTCAATGACTATATATTGATCCTGGCGGTTGGATGTCCTATAAACCATATGCCTAATGTCATATTTGGTTGTATGTAGCGGAATGCTTCAAGGATCGAACTGACGTGCAATGTCTACATAGGTGGCAGAAGGTTTTGAATCCAGAACTTGTCAAAGGTCCATGGTCTAAAGAGGTTGTCTGTCCGTGACAGTAATTCTTTCTTGGATCGATTATCCCTTTATAAACATGCCAGTTGATGCCCGATTTTTTATTTTATGAACTGATGAATTATTTTGGGAATTGTTTTAGGAAGATGAAATAATTGTTGAATTGGTGGAAAAGTATGGACCTAAGAAGTGGTCCACCATAGCACAGCACTTGCCTGGACGCATTGGTAAGCAATGTAGAGAAAGGTATGATTTGAAGTTCTCCGATATGGCACCTCTAATATTTTTATTTCCAGAGGTCAACTGTGTTGGAATGTTTCACTACTAAACTCTAAAGGCCTTGTTTTCGCTTGGCCCCGTATTCTTCACCTCTGTTCTTAAGTCTGAAGGCCTTGTTATACATATACAATAATTTATCGAGTTGTGGGGGCATTTAATGCTCGACTTTGTCCATGCGTTTTTGCTTTTGTTTTGTTTTGTTTTTTTTTTTT
>QLSR01000479.1:75617-99644 GCA_031780015.1 Citrullus colocynthis | reverse complement strand
TTTGTTTTTTTTTTTTTTTTTTTGTTTTTGGGTTAATTTTTTTTCACCGTAACTAAACTTTTCAATTAATCAGGTGGCACAATCATTTAAATCCTGCCATAAACAAGGAGGCGTGGACACAAGAAGAAGAGTTGGCACTTATTCGTGCTCATCAAATATATGGAAATAGATGGGCAGAGCTAACGAAGTTCTTGCCTGGCAGGTAAGCAGATGGTCGAACTTCCAGTATATATCTTTCATAAAGAGCACTTCTATGTTATGAAATATTACGTGAAATATTGCTTGTAATTCCTTGTGAGATTCTTCATGTTCATTGATGTAATGACTTGCTTTAGTGCATTATCCTTTACAGAACTTCATTATTCTGAATTTATCTTCAGCTCTGCTAAGATACCCATGAGAGTGATGTATATTTGATTGTCAACAGGACAGACAATGCTATAAAGAACCACTGGAATAGTTCTGTGAAAAAGAAATTGGATTCTTACTTGGCATCCGGTTTACTCGAACAGTATCAACCCCTGCATCATGCAGTGCAATCAAGCGTACCCATGCTTTCATCCTCAAGGGTGCAAAGCAGTATAGATGATAGCAGTCTCAGGGGGGCAGAAACAGAGGACATATCTGAAGTCAGTCAAACTTCAGCTATTGGTGCTTACTCCAATACGATTCCACGCACAAAAGAGGAATGCCAATTGGCTGAAGATGCTTTTTTAAAAGAGGAACAAGGCTCAACACCACATTGTTCGGAGCAATATCATGCTTCTTTGGATGACATCACTTTTTCGATTCCTGAAATGCTCAGTGAATTGGGTTGCTATGTGAAACAACCCCCTAACCAAAATTTCTCACAGGATTGCGGAACTTCATCAACTGGAGATAACCAATATAATTTGTACGAGTTACCAAATATTTCTTCATTGGAATTAGGTCAGGAGTTGTCACACTTTCAAGCAAATGGATCTCAGGAAGTAGAAAATGCTCCACATCAAACTTCTGCAGGATTGAGTGCACCTACTGTCAAAAATATGGCTAGGGCTTCAGATAAACCTGAACATATGCTGATATCGGATTATGAATGTTGCAGGGTCCTTTTTTCAGATGCAATAATCAATGAATCTTTTCCTTCTGAAAATACAACGGATGCCCCAGACATGATTGAACTGAATGGATATGCACACCCTTTGCACCGTCAATCAACAAGCATTGAAATGCCAGAAAGTAATAGAAACTTATCATTGCAATCGTATCATCATCCGGGATCTGATGTTCTTGATAACTCATGTTCTCAACGTTATTTAGCTCCTCTCTTGGTTTCTGCTAATGATGATACGTATGTATATACAAGTGATACCAGTCATTTATTCGAAACTCTCGAACAAGAGCTTGCAGCTAATGGACAGGATGGCTTTATCTATACCAATGAATCTGCCGACTCTTCTCCCAAGGATGATTTCAAGAACGCAGAACTCCAAAAGCAGCAGGGTTCAAAGGATCCATCAAAGCTGGTTCCTGTAAATACTTTTTGTTCAGAACCTAAAAGTGCAGAGAGTTTGCCTTCATCTAGTGGAAGAGAGAAAACACATCCAGATCAACCGGACCTTGGTGGAGCTCTTTGTTACGAGCCTCCTCGTTTTCCAAGCTTGGATGTTCCATTCCTTAGCTGTGATCTTGCACCAGCCGCCAGTGATATGCAGCAAGAATATAGTCCGCTCGGTATCCGTCAACTTATGATGTCTTCTATGAACTGTCTTACTCCATTTAGGCTATGGAATTCACCTACCCGTGATGAAAGTCCCGATGCTGTGCTGAAAAGTGCTGCTAAAACTTTCACTAATACTCCATCAATCTTGAAGAAACGCCATAGAGAATTCTTATCTCCTGTATCAGATAAACGATGTGACAAAAAGCAAGAGATTGATGTTGGCATTAGTAGAACATCATCTCATACTAATCCATCGCACCAGACAATCAATTCTAGAAGCTCTGAAGATAAGGAAAATATCTGTCCTACAGAAGAAGTGAGACTAGATAAGCAAAGTGATCGTCGTAACATTTTGCATAGCAAATACCCAGAGAGAACTTCAGATACCTGCTTGCAAGAACTGGATAATGCCGCGATAACAGAGCGTGTTGATTCTATTGGCCAAACAGTGAGTTGTATTCTATGTCTTCTCAAATTATTTTTGATCGACTCAGAAAATCATCACCCTTCAAATCTCTTTTCCTTACACAGGTCCTTGTTGAATGTGACACGAACGACTCGCTCTTGTATTCCATACCGGACGATCATTGTGCACTTGCAAACTGTTCTGTTGCCATTGGAACAAGCCATGGAACTCGTCCTCCAATGGCTACGTGCTTAAACTCGGAGTCCACAACGGCACCTGCTGAGGTTACTGGTGATAATGCCTCAAAGGAGTCCTCCATTGAAACCATAACCATGTAAGATTTTTACTTTATAGTAAGTTAAGGAAAGAATCTTCCACACAACCCCAATTACTCTTGACTGCCAAAACTTGCCTACAATTGTCCACTCTGATTTTTGCAGCAGTTTAATTGCTTATTTTTTTAAAAAAATTCTACTTTTTACCATCAAACATCAATCCTTATATAAGTGGTGTTTTAAGTTGGTAATAGCTTACTACTATTTTCCTCGGGTACTCTATCTATATGGCTTCTCAATTGACGATGTTTGTTTCCAGATTCGGTGGAACTCCATTCAAGAGAAGCATCGAATCTCCTTCAGCTTGGAAGTCCCCTTGGTTCATCAACTCTTTTCTATTTGGTCCAAGAATGGATGCTGATGTACCCATGGAGGTATTACTCTGCAATTATTTTTTGGTTAAATTATAGATTTAGGGTTGCTTTTAGGAAAATCTTAACAGTTCCTTTTGTGTTTGGTGAAACAGATTTGGAATTTGTTAAAATCATTAATACCTTCATTTCACATCTATTTTAAAATCAGTTTTAGATTCTCCTAAAATCTTATACATTTTTAATTTTATCTTTTAAAATTAAGATTTATTTTGTATATCTATTTCTTTCCCACATAATCAAATATATCTATCTCCTAATTTTTAGAATGCATCAATTTTTCTAACAAATTCTACCTTTTTATCCAAATATATATATATTTATTTTTCTTAATATTTAAAAATTAACTTACGGCAAATAAAGTATACCGTATTAAACAATTATTTAAATTTATAAATCTTTTTAAAAAATAATAATAGTTATATTTTAGTTATTATATTTAAAATGAGATAAGTTAGTGTTTATTTAATAAACATTAAGATTTGTTTGAATTGACTTTCTAAGTGTTTATAAATATTTCTTTTGCACTTATAGACACTTATTTAAGTCTTTGGTCATTGCTAATTGGTAGCAATTTCTAAGCTTCATGCTTGTGTGTAATAGGTTTTTGAAATTTAAAAAACTTTCCGTAGGTCATTCAACTTTTACTTTTGTGTTTAATAGATTCCTCAATTTGAAAAATGTCAAATTAGCCCCTACATCTAATAAGATCTTTAGCATATTCAACATTTTGTAAAGTTAATGAATTTATATGACCTAAAACAAAATCTTGTATCTATCAAGATAATTTACTTTTCAACTTTATATCCAATAGGTGTTTAAATTAAAGTTTAGGAATTTATTAAAAACATTGTATTTTAAAGAGTTATTTGACACAAACATGTAAGTTAAGGATGCAACTTGTAATTTGGCAATTATTTTTATTTGATTTTACAGTCTTCTTCCACTGTCATGGTTCGAATGTAATGTATGTGCAGGAAGTTGGATTCTTTATGAGCCCAGGGGATAGGAGCTACGATGCAATTGGGTTGATGAAAGAGGTAGGCGAGCACACTGCGGCTGCGTGTGCGAATGCTCAGGAGGTTCTGGGAAATGAAACGCCACAATCCTTATTAAAAGGAAGGCGTGGGAAATATGAGAATCAGAACAAGGGGAAGAATCATTTAACCAACTCCCTACAAGGAGTCCGTTCTACTTTGGCTCCGGATATTTTGGTACGCCTTACCCTCTTTTCTCTCTCTCTCTCACCCATACTATTACTATTATTATTATGAGGTTAGCTTTTTATTTCAAAAATGCTCTACCTTTTATTCTTGAAGTTTGCCTTTTTCTTAAAATGATAAAGAGTTGCAATATTACTCCCAAATTTTTATAAAAGTTTAAAGCCAAGACTTGAGCTATAACCTTGAACTGTATGGTAATTTAAATTTTCATCCTCTGCCACACCATTTTATGTTTCAATTTCTATTTGAAATTTTAAAACATTTCTACTCTAGTGGTAGTTTTGAAATATTGTAGTTTTGAAATATTTATGAAAGTTTGGAGGTAATATTGTAGTTAAAGTTAAAAGGATTTTTTTGTTTTTAATAATTGAATGGTCTCTCACCCTTGATCTTCATGGAGGGAAGTAACAAAACAACATTATAAAATGCGAGCAAAACGTATGTTTTACTCTCAGCACGTGAGGGTGGTTTTTCAACTTAGTCTCTGACATTTTAAAAGTCTCAAATCGGTCTTTGATAATGGCGTGGGTTAAAATTAGTTGATGAAAAATTACTGACAAAAATCTAGTGAAGTCAAAAGCTCATCTAAGAGAAAAAATTTGAAATTTCTACCAATTTCTTATATGCAAATCTTCTTTTTCACCAAAATATCTTTTAGTATTCTGTCTTAAAAGTTTTTTTTTTTTTTTTTTTTTTTCATATTTACCCACGTGTGAGGAATTAAATTTGTGGTTAATGTATAAAGAACTAGATCGAAACATTTAAACGATAGAGACACGAACTTAAATTTAGTCCTAAAATTACAAATTTATGAGTTTTTTGAAGACTAAATTTATGATTTCAAAATTTTATAAACACAAACCTTCAAATTTAGGGACTATTTGTTTGCTAACCTATAATTTAGATTAAGTTTTAAACTTGTGGTTAGGACTTTATAAATGGTTTTTTTTTTTTTAGAGAAGGATTTTATAAATTTTTAAGAAATGAGATTATTCTTGAAACAGAAAAGTATGATCAAATATATTATTTCGTTAAGCCGAATAGAAATCATTGAGGTAAAATTTCGGGGTTATTTGAAAATTATTCTCAGTATGTTTTTTTGTCTACTTAGAACTAAAAATCTACTGAAACTGTATTTGGTCAACTATTTTTAAAATTTGTTCTAAAAGATGACATACATTAAATAAACAAATAATTCTTCTAAAATTACAAATTAAATAATCACTTCACAGTATTAATATTTTTTTTTATCCATAAGTGTGTGTACATCTTTATAATTATTTGAAATATTTTGGATAACTATTTTTTTTAGATTCAACTAAACTGTTTGAAAATATTTATAAATAATAGCAAAACACACTATTATATCTATCATAAAACTGATAGACATATAAAAAGTAAAATTTGGTTATATTTGTAAATATTTTGATTCATTTTCGTATATTTGAAAACAACCTTCTCTTTTACTTTTTTTCTTAGTGAAATTTTTTGTATAAAGACCCCATTTGGTAACTATTACCTATATTTGAAAATAATTCTTTCTTTTACTTTCTTGGTGAAATTTGTGCATAGACCTCATTTAGTAATTATTTGATTTTTTAGGTTTTGTCTTTCTTTTTCTTTTTTATATACACTAAACTTTTTTGTTTTAAAAAATCAAGTTAAATTATGAAAAAAAAATTCAAAAATTAGTTTTTTTTATAGAATTTGATTAGAAAATGAAAATTTATGATGAAACGGGCTTAAATTTAAAAAATAGAAAACATAAACTGAAATAGTTTATTAAACGGAACCTTAATTTAAAAAAATAAATCAAGATTACTAAACCTGAAATAATTCCATATTTTTGCAGACAGAGCGGCGGACTCTAGACTTCAGCGAATGTGGGACACCTGGCAAAGGAACTGAGAACGGAAAATCCTCTACAAGGAACTTCTCGAGCCCCTCTTCGTACTTATTGAAGGGCTGCAGGTAGAAAAAGCTGCATTCGGCTTCATTACTTGATCCCAGGTTAATTTATTTCATAAAATGTATGTTTATGATTTGTTTTATTTATCTCTTTTAAATTGTTTCCGTTTCGGGGGGAAAGAAAGGACAAACATATGGGAAAGTACCATCACGCTTTTTGGCGTAGCTAATGTATTCTTTATTCAATAGATAAAAAAGATGTGTTCACTATTATGGCAATGCAACTCACTCACTTTAACCATTTTTCTTGTTTCTTATAGGTCCCTCTTTAGCAATTACTATATTGATTCACCCATAGGTCTCCACACATTTTTATTAAAAAGAAAAAAAAAAGAAAAAAAAATCATTTTGGTCCACTGTGGTGTTTGCACTTTCAATTTTGGTTTAAAAATTAATCATTTTGACTCTTTCAAAATGAAATAAAAATGGTCACATATTGGAACTACATAGTTAAAATGAATATTTTAAAAGTTTATAGATCAAAATAAACAAAATTTAAAAATATAAGGATCAAAATGAACATTTTAAATGTATATAGATTAAAACAAACCAAAACTAAGACTAAATTACACGGATTAAAATAATATTTAAACCAAAATAATAATAACAATAATAATTGTTAGGTGTGGATTCAAAAATCTAGGCGTGAACTTAACAATCATGGGCACTTGTTCGTTTTGCTTTAAATAGATAGGTGTGAACTTTAATAGACAAACTCAACAACAATGAGATATAAAATCAAAATACCCTTGCAATTTCTCTCTTCTATATTCAAAATGTGTCAATAAAAAATGGGACATGTGCAAATATAACAATCATGTCTAAAATATAAGCAAATATAGTAAAATTTAGTTCCAACTCTCAGAGTATATTGTTGATAAGCCATATCACTAATATGAGTTTATTAGTAATAGAGCCTATTATTGATAAATTTTGCTGTATTTGTATTTTTATAAAAATGTTGCTATATACTTAATTGTTAACCCTAAAAATGTGCAATTAATCTAAAAAAATGTTCATTTTGGTCTATACTTTTCAAATATTCATTTTAGTCTCTTTTGGTCTTTGTATTTTTAATTTTGGTTCACTTTGATTCTTCAACTTTTTTAAAAGTGATCATTTTGGTCTATGAAAAATGAAAATAAAGAGAATAAAATGATATTTTTTAAAATAAAAATAACTAAAATAAAAATTTAAAAAGTACGAGAACAAAAATAAACCCAAAATACTCTTTAAACTTAAATTTTATCCTTGAAAACAAACTTTCAGTGTCAATTTCGAAGTTCAAACTAGTATAGAGTTGAATTTTTAGTGCCCAATTAACCTTCCATGTTTCATATTATTTCAATGATTGTGTGTTTTTGTTTAAAATTGGCATACGGTTGGATTTTATGCTCTTACCTTGAAAGGCGACTGTTGCTTGCGACCATTATTGCAACAACTCTGTTTCAGCATCTTCATTTGGAGCAGCCGTTTTCTCCCCTTGTTCGTGCTTATTGCCTCATACAAAGTCAGCTCCTTCTTCCTCGATAAATGACAGTCACTAATATCATTTGCATATATTACTCATTTAGGTCATATTTCATACAAATTTTCTTAAAATTTTTAAAATTAAACTTATAAATACTACTTCTACCTCTAAATACATTTGACTAATATTTTTAAAATCTCGGTCAAGTTTTAAAAACTAAAAGAAAATAGTTTTTAAAAACTTATTTTTTTGTTGTAAAATTGAGGAGCAAAACAACAAAAAATTATAATATTAAAATAAATAAATAAAATAAAATAACAAAAATAAAAAATAGAGAATTTTCTCCAAATTCTCTCTAATTTTTTTAGATTTCTCACCAATATGTGTCGATACAATATCCATAATAAGCCATTATTTATAAGCAATGGGCAATTAAGATGTGATATTCTATAGACACTAAGGGTGCTTGTCATTAAACACATTGGTAATTGAAGATTGACACTTAACTTGATGAAAGAATGACATTGGTCCTTTTAGGACATTAAGCAATTTAGGCATCTATTTACTAGTATTTATAATATTTTTGTTTTTAAAATTTAGCTAAAATTCATGTATAATTTATTCAAAGACAAATAGAAACTTTGGTAGAAAATTGAAATGAAAAAAATTTAATTTTGTTAAAAAAATAGTTTCCATCTGTCAAATCAACTTCATCCATCTCATCTCTCTCTTATTCCATGAATATTATAATATTCAATCGTATTAGCACTTTTCTCGTTCAATAAATGTAGTAAGTTTATTATGTCTCTGCTTCAAATATTATATTCTATCAAATTTCGGATAGAGGAAAAATAATATAAAATATAAACTAAAGCATGAATAGAAGTTTAGAAAATTATTATAAATAAAAAAAATATCAAACTATTTATAAATATAAATATATTTTATTGAAAAAGATTGTGATAAATTGCTACAGTTTGAGTGATAGAAATTTACAGCAATATCGCGAGACAGTTACATTTTTCTATATTTTTAAATAGTTTTGACTCATTTTCCTCTATTTGAAAATCCCTAAGATCAAAATGAGCAAATGTTAAAAAACAAGAAATCAACAAATTGTTATTAATGCGACATTTTTTTAAGGATGTTTTTTAACAGTAGAAATACGATTGAAAATAATTACAAATATAGCAAAATTTTTACTTTCTAGACTGCAATAGACCCCGATAAGCATCTATCGCGGTCTATCACAAATAAAAAATAAAATTTTGCTATATTTGTAAATAGTTTGATATTTTTTTATTTATATTTTCTATTTTCCAACCTCATATATTTTTTTATACTAATTTCATATTCCGTAGTTTTTTTCTATTATTATTTACCAAAATAAAAAAGGAATAAAGTTTACTTAATATTTGAGGTTTAAGATGGATAAATAATAATAATAATAATAATAATAATAATAATAATAATAATAATAATAATAATAATAATAGTAATAGAAAAATTATTATAAAACTATTTTCAAATATAACTTCTATTCGTGATAGACTGCGATAAATTTAAATAGACATTTATCAGTGTCTATACGGTGAAGCCATAAACGTTTGTTATGGTGTATCGCAATTTATTTTTTAACAGATTTTCTATTTTTAAAATCATCTCATGATAATAATAATTAAGATTTATGGCCAAATAAATAAGTAATAGTTAAGATAATAAAACAAATAAATAATGTAAAAAGGGAAAAAAAAATTAAGAAGTTCACTACCTGTAACTTCTACACCATTTGTTCACCAGACAGCCTTGCCGGAGTGTAGCTTTCAGTTCGTTTTCCTTTAGCAGAAATATCGAACGGCTGTTGCTGCATCATAATAACGTTTGACAAAACTAAAAATACATTGAAAAAAGAAAAGAAGACTTGCAATATAGAAATATAGCTATATCATTCAGTTTAGATAGGCTTAAAACTAAACCTTCTTGCAAGAAGTAAACGCCACCAAAATTGAGATCTGTCTATCGATCGCCATTAGTAAGCTAAAATAAAAATCTATCAGCTCGAATACAAACAACGTAATTAATTCTGTGATAAAAGTCATATAATATCACCAAAAAGTTATAAATTATGATTTCGATAGAGATATCAAAAGACCTGTGTCCAAGTTATTAATTCTAGAAAATCGCATCTCATAGACTACCTTTGATATACTCTCAAGTCTTAAGTTTTAAATATTATTGCTATCGACATTGAGCAATTTTATAACAAATTCATAACACAATATGATTGTAGAAATGCTGACAGTTTGCGTCTTCTTTGTATATTCGGATCAATCAAATTAATAAAGATTTGAAGATAGAATACGGAGAGCATCCACCTGAAGATACAGTAAAATACCTTTCGATTCTTCTGCCGTTTTATCGTTGTTTTCAAATGTGGTAAACTTTAGTTCAATCCGCTTGGAATCAGAGAGAAGAACAGATAAATCAGTCCGATAAGGATCGTGCACTGGTTTCAAGCGGCTTGATAAAATAAGAACATGACTGCGATCGACTTTCTTCCATCAATTATAAGCCACAAGAAATCTACATTATCACTCTAAGTTTTCAATTTCACTGATTCGAATTTGAAAATAGAAAATAAATCAAGAATCGAGACTGGAAACAGGAAACAAAAACGAATCAGGCAAGAAGAAGAAGAATGAAGAATCTAAACTCCTATCGTCCTATTCGCGAAGTTCGTTCACGATCGAGAGCAGAGGAAAAGAATTTTATCAGAATTAGAGATGACGAAATAATTGATTACCTGCATCGCGATTCGCGAAGATGAACTCATACGAATCACGTTACGATCAAAGAAAACGGAGTTCGAAATCGGAACTGCAGAGATTACAGAAATCTGCATCCGAGAGAAGTAGAAGTGAACTCTTTGTGAAAACGTTCATCGCAGATCCTCCAGTTTTCCACCAATGCGTTCTGAATATTCTCCGTTCTCAAGACTGTTTGGAAAATGCAAAGCGCAAACTCATTTCAACTCGGGAGTCAGGACACGCGTTTTATACTTCTTTTTAAAATAAACAAACAATTAATTAATTAATTAACACGCTTTCATTTTCTTCAACCTTGGCGCCCATTTCAACATTTTTGAGCGAAAATATCTCCATGGAACGGATTATGTTCTCAATCTCCGGAAAATTTCTAGTATTAATGGAATACTATACTCGTTTAATTTATACAATGATTTTGACTTTATAACTTATAAATATTTTATTAATGCTTGTAAACCCCGCAAATGTCAGATAAATATTTGGGTGTATTCCAAGTTACATTTATCCACCTAAGTTGTCATAGGATAATTTTTTATTTATTTGTTTTTTTTTAATTGGTACATAAAATACACCCAAATATTTTTCAAATGTATATTTGGAATACCTTTTTAGAAATATAAGGGTATGTTTGAATTGACTTGAGGAAAAAAAATGTTTTTCAAAAAATCATTTTTTTAACTCTTTTGATAAATAATGTTTAAAATACACTTTAAAATCTATTTTGAGTGATTATCAAACAATCCAATTTTCTCCAAAATGACTAATTTTTTAAATTAAACACTTGAAAATGCATTCTAAACACACTTAATTGTTTAACAACCGCTCAAAATGGATTTTAAAAGTTATTAATGTCTTTATTTTAAATACTTTCTAATAAAAAATATTCAAATAAAAATAAAATTTTGAAAAATATTTATTTCTTAAATTAATCCAAACAGGGACTTACTCGTTTCAAAAAGGTGACCATATCAATACTCTCCACCTAAAATGTTTAACGAAAATGAAAATTGTCGAATGAAGGAGTAAACACGTAGATGTTGGTATTGATGTTATTACCATGGTTTCGTAATGCCAACAACAATTTCGTAGTATGGCAGTTAAAAGAGGGCGTGGTTAGTAGTTTTCATCTTTCTTAGAACACACCGAATACATGTTTTTTCTTTTTCTTTCTAAAGTTCACATGTATATCCTCTTTTATTAACTTATGAATATAAATAAATACGTTAATCATAATTTAAGTGTGATTTATTAAAAACAATTGTTAAATTAAAATTTTTAATTACTAAACTTAAGAATAGGTATATATTAAATTTTCAAACTTTTGCTTAAACAATGCTAAACATGCACACCCATGATTGGACGATAACACAATAGCTCAATTCATTAACATGTATAGAAGAGAAATATTTGAATCTATCTACTATTCATTGTTTAGCAAAAATAATGATAATAATAATAAAATCCATACTTATCTTTCTATCTTCCACTAAATTGTATAATCATAATTTACCACGTAACAAATTCTTGTTTTTTCTTTTTTGAAATATTTCAATTAATTTTTTATATATGTAATGTGAATTGAATGCAAGAAAAATTGGTGCAAGAAGTACAGAGCGATTGAGAATAGAAAAATAATTTTCAAAATGATGAGATTATCAAAGGAAAATATTAATAATTTTATCTATCACTACGACAAGCCAACATATCTCATGGACAAATTGTATTTTTTTATTTTTATTTTTATTTTTTTTAGTGGAGTTAGAAAAGGTCCATGAGCAATTGAAACAAAGCCATAATAAGGTGGTTAAAGAGAGAAGTTAAATAAAACCTAAAGGAACAACTGTCAGCAAGTTGTCATCACTTTGCTCTCAAAGGAGTGTAGGAGAGGATTAGAGTAAGTTCTATCAACTATTCACAAGTTATCAAAGATTATGGTGACAGATGAAACCCCAAATCTCAACAAAAACTGCTGTTGCCATTTAAGCCCCATAATCAGGTCTCTGCAAACACCCATCTACATCTTTACACGACGCCCATCGGATCTTCAATGAACCAAAATTTACCTGTCATTACCTGAATCGAGGAAAATCGTATCACACAGTGTGCCTGTTGTTAGAGTTAGCATGGTTCACATGAGATGTTACTTCTTCGTAGCTATCAGGTTCATCTTCTTCATCGGAGGATAAGAGAGAAGATCCCATCCAAGCTTTGAATCCTTCATTGACACGCCTTTCCACATCGGGAGTGATTTCCATAGGATTTGCTACCAACATTTCCAGGCCGAGGTTTCTTCCACCAAGGTCTCCTTCACCGAGAATTGTAGCTGCTTTTCGTCGTAAGAAAAAAGCAGTTCCTCCATAGAGAATAACTAGACCCCATGACGAGATCTCATAGCACCAAAACAAGGGCACAGAGCAGCTGCCACCCAAGGTGAGAAGACTTGAACCAAGAAATAATGCCAATAGGCCAAAGATGATGGCAAAAACCACATTCAGGATGGTAAGACAGCGAACCCC
The DNA here is from genome assembly GCA_031780015.1 of Citrullus colocynthis. Classification (NCBI taxonomy): domain Eukaryota; kingdom Viridiplantae; phylum Streptophyta; class Magnoliopsida; order Cucurbitales; family Cucurbitaceae; genus Citrullus; species Citrullus colocynthis. Next base: position 86,824 of record QLSR01000479.1, on the reverse strand, counting down.
GCCTACAAATAGCCACGTGGCATAAATCAGACATATGAAAAATTCAGCATGTACAAACTAACTATAAAAAACAGTCGTACGGGTCACTTTTTATGATATTATATTTATTATAACTTAACAGGAAAATAAGTTGCTTAGATGGCATGAGGATGAAATGGAAATGTTGTTTGCCTCTACACCAACTTCTAAAATAATAGTTCTGTTGTATCATTTCCGAGAAGAGGGGAGAAAATAGATGAACCAAGAAACTGAAAATAATTACATAAACCAAATAGCTAAATAAAACTTCCCTTTAGAAAGTGAACCTTCAATAAAAGCAGCAAGGTGAAATCCAAACTCCAAAGGCTTTTAAACTAGTATACTTGCCTTCTCTTTTAAAACATCCACAATTAATGATAACAAACAGCATTTAGATATGGCATTACCTCTTCTGGATGCACAGTAGCTATTCTCAACAACCTTCAAGCAACCATGTCTAGTTGGAGCAGAATAAGCAACAACTATACCTGCAATATAAGTTAATTGATTGAGTGGATATCAGAAACTAACACAAAACAACTTTCCTGATAACTATACCCTTAAAACAGTGCTTAATTAAAAAAGATATTTGTTGAATTCAAACAAAGGAGGGCCTGAAGTTTGATCGCATGCATCATGATAATAAATATGTTATCATCAAGCCATCTAAAAGTTAAGAATATAACATTTCCTTAGCTTTGTCTCTAAGGTAGAGTGAAAGACAAACCAATATGTGTACACAGCTATAGAGGTCAATAAATCTAAACTCTCCAAACAAAATTCAGTAGACATATGAGAAGTGACTCAGAACACAAGAGGCTCAATTGAAAAGAGAAACGGAAACTAAAAACTCTTTTGTGGGGGGTGGGGGAGGGGTAAGCTAAGAAGTAGAGATTGGCACGATTCCTCCTCCGGATAAACTATACTCGAGTTTGTATTTCATATAAATGCGTGGTTGTTTTATGCAGTATTCTCCCATTAGAATAAACAGCATGGAGAAATATGCAGCAAGAGAAATATACATGTCTTCGAAGTCAACCCCCCCACAAAAAAAAAAAGGATCCTATAACACAGCACACGAATGCAAAGAACACAGACCGCATTCTATTTCCTTCTTTGGGACCCTTGCATGTTGTCTTATTGTTTAGTGGCAAGGAGAGAAAACTCTAAACGGCTAAAACCATAGATAAAGGAAAAGCTATGCAGACTTTTATTTGCAGAACCAGTGCTCAACCCCGCTATTAAAGTAACTGCATAGTTCTCCCCGAACTGGTAATGGTTTTTCCTCAGCAGGTGTAAAGAAAAGCCACCAATACAAAAGATGATGGTTCCCTCAAATGGACGTAATACATGTAGTTAGGGTGCAGGATCGGTGTATAACGGAATGACCAATGATGTAAAACAAAACAACAAAAGAACAATTAATTGCAAATTAATAGTCCACAAATCAGCAATCACATCTTGATGTCTAAGTCGTTTCACGACATATTGCCTTATATTTAATTTTTGACCTTTCTCCCATAAGCTTCCTCAAGGGAACTGTTTAACATTGATAACAAGTCATTGAATCTCTTAGCCTCATTTAACTTTCCAAGTCTAAATATTAACCCATTGCAGAAATTAATCAAATACAAGTCCTAACTCTTCGACAAACGAGCAACAAGTCAAAATCTGTCATAATCAACGTCCAAACAAGTCGAAATCCTATTGATTGATGAGAACCAATGGATTCTCAATTTCGCAGATCCAAATTCTTCTGCTAATGCTTAAAACATAGAAAGACGACCTCTTACCTGCAACAAGATAGACGGCCGATGCAAGAAATGCGACTACTGAGGGGATGAACACGAGCATCCAATAATAGTCCACGATTTCTTGATTAGTGAGGTAAAAAGCCCCAGGAAAATGATCAGATTCGCCTCCTTTCCCAGTCATCATGGGAAGAGGCTGAAGCCTCCTGTCGCTGCAGAACGGTCTATTTCCGATGTCCTCGGGGAAGACTATGTTCAGACTGATGGTACTGCATACAATAATTACGAGCCCTATCAAAGCCACAAGAGCCATTACCAGTGGTTTCTGAAGCTTTCCCCAAGCTTTTTCTTCTTCACGAAGATTCTCATACTCGTGCTTCGGCATGAATGCCTGACGAAGCGCATCTCCAATAATTGCCATTTGAGCCAAAAGAAGTTCTTCGTCGAGCAAAACCGAACTCAAAGCCAATCAGGAAAAGGCCTAACTGAACAGAAATCTACTATCAGAACCCTAATTCTTCACCTACGGCATATATAATGGATGCACGAACCATCGATCCTTTTGCAAGAAAGAGACAAGAAACCAAACACATCGACAGGAAGAGAAGAGAAGCACATCCAGCCAGAATAGAATTGAGTATCGAATTATAACTACTTAGCTGAAAGCTTTGACGAAATGCCAATAAATTGTGGTTCCTGAACAAGAAAATGGATCTTCGATCTTGGTTCAAGGACTTTAAGACGATCCCCGATGAACCCTAATTGAAATGGCGGTAGGCGGGGAGATGTTTGTTCCAGAGATTTGTTGGAAATGAGCTACGAGAGAGAGAAGTGATGTAAACTGGTAGCGTAGTTTTCAGGTTGAATCGGCAATTTACAATCGCACACCAGCGTCGCACGATCTTCGGGATTCGGCGGTTCTCTGTACAGTAACCGGCGGCTTCCGGCAACCGAATCCTTTTTTTTAATTTTAATATAATTTTGTTGCAAAAATGCTTTTCGTACTCAAGTTTTCGGTGGTTTTTATTTTTTATTTTTTTCTTTTGTCCGGAGGATTATTTTTCACCCCGAGGTGCTCTGGGTAAAGAGTGGTATGGTAAGAAGGAAGAGTTATGAAGTCTATGGTGTATCAACTTAGGACTGATGAAATATAAAATTGATGTTTTTTTAGTAGTGAAATTCATCAATTCTTTGAACCAAATAATGAGTGGAGTTCATAAACTCTTACTTTACATTCTTTGGACCAAACAGATCCTAAAAGATTAATAATCCTTCCTCTAAAAATAAATGAAATATAACATCTTATTTATGTTAAATTGCATATCGTGTTTTATAGGATGATGGTCATAACTATTGCAGTGGAGTGGAGAAAAATTAAGTTACACGGTTACTCTACGTATAAAACACGATATTATGCTTTCACCACAATAGTATGCTTTCACGTATAGATTTTATTTATTCTTTAGGGTAGATCATCAATTGAAGTTGAGAATGAGTCATTGGTACAAAAATATGTTTTTATTTAGTCTCTATATTATTTTATCATAAATTTTGGAAAATGGTAATATGGAGTGGATTTTCTCATTCATGTGTATAACTACAAAATCCACCGTATGTCATTATTTATAAGCAATTTGGCAAGTACAAGGTGGAATGACTTTGACACGAATATTGTGTATTTACAAGATACATAGTAACACTACACAAATTATACATTTAATGACTCATGAACCGTGCCAAAAATAGAGGAGAAAGTGAAAAAGAGTCATTAAATCCAAAATCACGCATTTTTGGCAGGAAAAAACGAAAATTTTCGGATTTGGCAGAATACATGACTGTTTTTATGTGTCATTGATTTATGACTAAAAAAATAGTCTTTAAATGTGAGAGCGAGAGCGAGAGCGAAAACTTCGATTTATAACCTTTTAAAAACGAAAAGAACGATCTTTTTATTTTCCTCCTTCGCAGTTGACTCCACGACTAAAACGCTCCGAAATCGCTCTCCTTTCGCCTCGAGGTCTCCTTTTTCTCTCCCTGGACTGCGTCCCTTACTCTCCCTCGACTGCCTCCCTCACTCTCAGTCTCAGACCTCGCCGACACTCTCCCTCTCCTCTCAATCTCCTTTCGCCTCTCGGTCTCCCTCTCCTCTCGCACTTCGATCCAACGGCAGTTAGGTTAGAAAGACAGAACTCCGACTTTCCCTCTCCTCTCGGTCTCCCTCTCCTCTCGTGAGTCCATTCTCTGTTCTTCATTAAATTTCAAACTGTAAACCTCAATTACTTGTTTTTTTTTTTTTTTTTTTGTTTTTTTTTTTTTTTTTTTTTTTTTTTGTTTTTTTTTTTTTTTTTTTTTTTTTTTGTTTTTTTTTTTTTTTTTTTTTTTTTTTGTTTTTTTTTTTTTTTTTTTTTTTTTTTGTTTTTTTTTTTTTTTTTTTTTTTTTTTGTTTTTTTTTTTTTTTTTTTTTTTTTTTGTTTCTTTGTTGATTGGTTTGTTGTTTGTGTTCTTAATTTAGGGCTTCACTAACTCAATAGTGTGTTCTTTTGGGAATTGAACATACATCTGCTACTTTCACTTGTGCATTGTTAACATTGTCCCTGTGGTTACTTTCCTACTTGCTCTTCCATTTGGGTAAGTTTGGTCTTTTCATTCTCACTTCGATGTCACTTTTCTAGTTTTTCCAAGTTTATTTGGAAGCGATTATTTAGGGATTTCTTTTCTCTTTACATTTGGGCTAATCGTTCCTCTGTTTTTCATGTATCTGGGAAGAGTCTTTCTTGGAAAGAACAATATATCTTAATGCTACCAAGGTTGTACATATTCAACATTATGCTTTACTTTCATTTCTTACAATGTTATGTTGTATTAGTGGGTCGGAGTGATCAATTTGAACTTTCATTTGTAAAAATCTATTTAGGTTAATTAAAATTCTAGTTTACTCTTTTGTACAACAATTGACTAAATTTTCATTTGTTAGAACAATTCATCAAGTGATGTTTATTCTCTTTTTAGGTAGGTTTGAGAGTTAAAATGTCACTTAGGAACTTTTTAGAAATTTTACATGTGTTTTTCATGGTTAAAATGACATTTATGCACTTTTTAGATTGTCTCAAGAGTTAAAGTTTTACTTGAGACTTTTTAGAAACTTTATATGTGTTCTTCATCATCAAAAGGACACTTAACCACTAAGGTTTTAGGTGGTTTTAAGAGTCTCGAAGCAATACATGGGAATTTTCTTATACTTTTTATGTAGTCTTGAGAGTCAAAGTGATGCTTAGACATTTTTTAGATAGTTTTGAAACTTAAAGTATCACTTAAGCACTTCTTAGGAACTTTATATGTATTTTTCATAGTCAAAAGAACAATAAGCGACCTTTTTTTTAAAAAAAAAAAATCCTTGTAGGTGGTTTTAAAACAACACTTGGGAGCTTTTTTAAACCCTTTTTTTTTTTTTTTTTTGTGGTTTTGAGAGTCAAAGTGTTGCTTAGACACTTTTTAGGTGGTTTTGAGAGTTAAATTGTCACTTAGACACTATTTAGGAATTTTTTATGTGCTTTTCGTAGTTAAAATGACACGTATGTGCTTTTTAAATTGTTTTGAGAGTTAAATTATCACTTCAGCTTTTTTTAGGAACTTTATATATATTTTTCGTAGTCTAATAGACACTCAATTACTTTTTATTAATTTTTTAGGTGGTTTTGAGAGACGAAGTAACACTTAGGAACTTTTGCGAAAAATTTTATGTGGTTTCACGTGGTTTTGAAAATCAATTGTATTATATTCTTGTGAAATCTATTTGAATGATGAATAAAATTTGAGACTTTGATTTTCTTTGAAGTCTACACAATTGCTTATGGGTTTTGACCACAAATGCTATGAATAGTCTTGTTCTTGTTAATATTATTAATGACTTCTAGATTGTTGGTATTGGAAATCTGAGTTTTACACTTTGATCTTTTGATATATTGCACACTATTCATTTGATGAGATGTTTCTGAAGAAGAAAAGAAGCTAATTTTTGTTGTTTGTTTGTTTAATCAACCATGTTCTTATCTTCTCTTGTACTATTGTTGGCTATTGTGATTAGGTAGTTGTTATTGTAGTGAATGCATTTTATTGCCTTTTGGATTGCCATTTCTTCCTCAAATCTTTCATGTTCTATACTTGGTATATTTTAAAATGAACCCAGTTTTCTTTTATTTTAGATTAATAGCCATTGATTCATTTTTTTCTTAGCATTGCAGTTGACAAGTCTAGATGTCATTAACAAGGTATAAGTTTTGCTTTTCGTTTTCTTTTTTAAATTTTCAGTTGATTTTTTTTCTCATTAGAGAACTACCCATATTTCTAACAAAATTGTTTCATACAAACAAGATACTAGGTAACTTTAAAGAAAGATATTTCATTCACGTATATATGATTTCATCATATTTCATTTATAGCTAGTTTTATCAAATTGGTCAAATTTTTCTTTCTTTGTAGCTATTTGAGAAAGTTGTAACTCTTGCTATTATACTGCTCACTTTTGTCATTTTGAGCTTTGGAGTATGGTTATTAGATTTATTTGTTCTTTATTTTGGTGGGATAGATATAGTTTGTGACATTGGAATAGTTCATATGGAATTTATTGCTTTAGGAGTTAATAGTGTTCTCACCCTCTAAATATAGTTTCAAACTAAGTTTTGACTTTAAGAACATGTTTTTATTGCTTTAGGAGTCTTTCAAATAACTAAAAAGCGCTTTGGAACATTAGGTAAGTATTATTCTAGTCGAAATATTTATCTTCTTGTAGATAACAAGATTCTAGGTCATTCATGTGGTGAAAGATGGATGAGACTATGAGTGAATGATTTGCTTTATCATTGGAAGCTACCAGTGATGTTTTGTACATTTTTGCATAGTTGTTATTGATATTTTCTTTATATACTTTGGATATGACGTTGATACTAATTCATGTGGTGAAAGATGGATGAGACTGGCATTTTTTGGCTGTCAACGAAGGTCAAAATTGTAGTAATATCTAATATTTTAGATTTTGAGGTAATTTTTTTTTCTTTCTAATAAGTGTGTGACTAACGAAATTTCACTCCTAGGTGCAGAATATGCAACTTCTCTTATTTGAAGTCGGTGATTGTTGGAATGCATTCTCATATCACTAAAAAATTGTTGGGGCAAGAACAGGAAGGGAATAGACCTTCAAATACTTAGGTATTTTTTAAAATTAAAGTTCAAACTCTGTTTATAAATGCATGTATATTATGTGTGGCTATCCTGCAGTTATGGTAGCGAATTCATCCATTTAGTGTCGTTATTATATGCTTGAGTTGATTTTGATAATGTATCACTTCGACATTTTTTAGGTACTTTTTAATTGGTTTTGATAATCAAAGTGCACATATGAACTATTTTGGTTGTTTGGGGAGTTAAATTGTTTCTTGAAAAACTTTTAGGTACTTTTTATGTTGGTTTGAGAGTATTTAAGTTATATATTTGTTTTGCTCGTATTAGATTAATGTGCTTGAGTTCTAGGAAGATATCTTTTTTTTGTGATAAATATTTTTTGTATTATGTTTCACTTGTCCTTCCCTAAACGAAGATTTAACCCTTATTCTTTCTAATAGACTAATGTATGAGTATTTCTACTTTTTAGTAGTTATACTCCTAAAAGGTTGGACAAGTTACAATAATTATATATTTGTGTATAATTTTTGTTTGAAAGTGTTCATTGAAGCTTACTTGTATGACTAAAGTGGGGTTTTCAGTATAAATGTATATAACAAAATGATATTGTCATAGTACGATCAACATATATATAACCTGCATATTATTATTATTGTTCACCTTTACATATTGAGTTAAATTCTGAAATGAATGTCTTTTTTTTCTACAAGGTTCCTAGACAAGGCCATTGAAGTAAGGAAACTCAACAACCAAGATATTTAAATAGGTGTTGTATATATTTTTTTTGGAATTATGCCAACACTTAGTTCTAAATACTAAATTTGTAAATGATGTATCCAAAATTTGGTTACTAGTGTTGTTGTTATTAGTTTCCTTGTATTAATGATAGAAAGTATGTTATTATATATGAAAGTTACTTTTTATGTTTGTGTTGAAACTGAAGGAAACACAAGTGTAATAACATGTATGAAATATAGGTATAATAACGTGTATCATTGAAATGGTTTCTTTGATATTTGACAAAAGTCATAGGATGTAATTTTATGATAGTAGAATATTGTCATCTATCAGACTTCCATGACTATAAATAAGTGACAATCTATGTAATTCAATGACCTTAAAAAAATGTCATAATTAAGGCATTATTGACACTTTAAATGTGTCATTATTTGTTGCTTGATGACAAAATTTTAATGTCAAGATAACTCTTTATTTGATAGAAAAAGTCAACATTTTCATTATTTAATGACTATAGAAAATTGTCACGAAAAATGGTTTTCATGACTTATAATAAATGTCAATACATGTTCTTTGTTGACTATGTTTAAAAGTCATGAAACTATCAATGATGACTGATTTCTCATGTGTCATCTATACACTTTAGATGATGGGCGATTAAATGACTAAAAAAAAAGTCAATAAATGTGGTACATGATTGTTTTTTAGAGTCATAGAAGCCTATTTTTGTTGTAATGTAAACATTACACAAATGAGATGATAATATGGCACATGGATCATTAAGACATTGAGTATGATCATCTAAATTATACATATTATAATAATTTTTACCTTTTTCTCACTTTCTTTACCCATTAACTCTAAATCAAACTTTAAATATATAATCAAAGTTCTTAAAACTATTCTTTCTTTTAAGCCTTTAAAAATTAGGTTGCTTTTTTAAATACTTTTTTAAAGCATTCTTAAAACCATTTTAAAAGTCAGGCAATAAAGCAAGAAAGTTGCACGTGGAAGTATTATTTTTAAGATACTTTTCATTTCAAAAAACTAAATATAATATACTTTTCGTTAACAAAAAGTTATAGATAATATCGTTATCAAACAAAGTATTTAACTTTTAAAATTTTGAAAAATATTCCAATTCTTATTTTGGTAGGGCGCGTCCATGATTAATTTTATAACTATCAATTTAGCCCTCTTAAACCATAAATAAATTTGGACATGTAATATTGTTAGTGTCATATTTTTTAAAAAATCTATTTTGATCTCTCAATTTATAAATTCGTTTAATTTTCATCTCTACAACTCTTAAAGTGTCCAGTGTAGTCATTGAACTTTTAAATATATTATCTTTTGATCTCTTAACTTTTAAAATGTTTATTTTAGTCATTTTAACTTAAAATAATCGTATGATCATTTTACCATTATTTTATTTTTAACAAGTGGTTAAATTACAACTTTCATATTGGTGTTTATTTAGTTTATGAACTTTCAAAAGTATCCAAACTGTCCCTAAGTTTTAAAAATGTCTAATAGATTTTTAAATTTTCAATTCCTTCTTATACTTTAAAAAGTGTTTAATTGAATCTTAAACTTTTAATTTTGCGTTCAATAGATCTTCAAGTTTTTCAACCTTGTATTAATAGTCTTTGACTTATTTGACATATTTCTTTTTCAAATTCACGTAACTATTAAACATAAAATTAAAATTCATATCTAATAGATCAATTATCAAATATTTAAAATAAAAAATTAAAAATTTAGAGACCTATATTAAACACAAAACTTAGAGGAGTCTAGAAACTTATTATATTAGACATACAATCCAACATTTAAGAATTTAATAAATATTTTCAAATGTTTGAGAATTAAATAGATACATGATAGTTCATACACTAAACTTATAGTTTAATCTTATTAAATTAATAATATAGTTTCAAATAATATGTGTGTTAATTATTATAATGTTAATATGTGAATATGATTCCAAGCCACGTGTCATGGGACTGGACGAAGTGTGATTTGTAGGAGATCTGAGAACTTTCGTTGTTGTCATTACAAAGAAACTTTATGGAGAATACGATGAAGTAATCGTATGAGGAACATCCAATGAGTGAATTTCTTAAAGTTGGTTAGGAGTGAGAATATCGTTTAAAAAATGCGACCATTCATTAGATTTTACCAATCAAATAATTGGAAAACGGTTCGTTATTTTTATTTGTTAAACTAATGTTTAGTCGATTTTATTTTTTTTTAAGAAAAAAACAATATATGGGATAAGAAATAGAACTTCATACCTTGTTGGTATAGTCAAATTTATGTACGTTGAGTTATAGTCAAGTTGACCAAAAACTCACTTTGGTAGTTTACTTTTGTAAACTTTTTTTCATTAAAATGTGTTATATATGTTGGAGATTTGCTGATTGGCTCTCTATTTTTTACAAGGCAGTTTGTATGACGACATTAATTCCTACAAAATATTTCCTTTCCTTATCTGGAACTTTCCTGCAGATATATTATGCCCGATATTTTTCTTAATGGAGGTGATGATAATTTATTTTCAATTGTGGAGTTCATTTCCTTTCTTGGTCTTGATTTATAAAAAAGGAAATTAATGGTGATTAGTTAGGCTGATCGCATTGGTTTATCGGGCAGAAAGAGTTTTTGTTCTTGGTGGCTGAATTGTGCAACATTGCATTGTTCTTTGCTCACTTTATTCCGCTGTGCAACTTCATCATTCGACGAGAGCAAAATCTTGAAGATAATATTTGTCTTAGGAGGAGCCTAAGGCATAGCTACAAAGAATGGATTCTCAGTTTTATGGGGAGCCTAAGATTTCATCACTTGAGAAGAATTTCTTTGGGACCTGAGATTTATCGGTGAATGGAGTTTGTTGAGTTGTAAGGAAGATAATCAAGATGAGAAGTGTCTCGCACACTGTCGGAAGTCGAAGTGTTTTTCACTAATATTATCACACTTAAGGGAAACCGAGAGACTTGAACATCTAAGGGAGCCTAAGTGTTTAGTAAGTTAAGCTCTACAAGAGTCATTGTAAAAGTTGATACTTAAAAGAACTATGTTGTAAATGCTTAACTCTTTAATATTAGTAGATTATCTTTTATGGGCATATTGTACCAAGGTGGTTTTTGGTTTATCACCGAATTAGGTTACCAATTTTGTGTCCAATTATTCTAGGTTACCAACTACATTTTTTTATTTTTTTTTCTTCCTCCTTCTGTTCTGTCTCTCTCCTGTCCCAGCTTCTGATGTGCTGCACAATGGAGTATCCCTCCGCGACATAAATCAATTGGACCCACGACCCATAGCATAAAGCTCTCTACGTCTTGCACGGTGAGGGTAATATATACAATTGGGACCAATTCTAGCCATCTTTTCTCATTATTGTAGTTTTTAGGGTTTTATTCAGTGATTTTTTTCTTCTCAAACCAACAACGACCTTTATACCTTTGTCATTTTTTCAAAAAAAAAAAAAAAAAAAAAAAAAAAAAAAAAAAAAAAAAC
>QLSR01000479.1:59047-75275 GCA_031780015.1 Citrullus colocynthis | reverse complement strand
AAAAAAAAAAAAAAAAAAAAAAAAAAAAAAAAAAAAAAAAACCTTGGACGTGACTACTTATGGTGGAGTGTTGAAGTTGAAGTGGCGGTGTGAAGAGCCGTGGAGGTCTCTCAGTGGTGGTCTCAGTCAGAAGAGTTGTGAAGGATGGTGGCATGCGTTTGTGAACGCGAAGGGAGCCGTGGAGGTTGAGAAAGAAGACGGAGGCGGCCGGCGTGCGTGCAACGTGCAAGAGGAGAAGGTGAAGATCAAAGGAGGAGGAAGAATATTTCGGGAGGGATAGGCGGCTGAGTTGTTGCAACTTTTCTTTTAGGGATTTTTTTTTATTATTATTTTACTTTTTGTGTTTTGATGATTGGGCTGGAACCTATTAAATTAAAAGAAAATTAAGGCATGGCTGGGCTTCATAAAAATATGTATAATAAGAAGGCTCCATTCCGTTGCATTTTAATTTAACCTTACGTAAACCACTCAGTTCTCTTTATCACTGAACTAAGGGTACTAGATTTTTGGAAGAAACCAGACCAAACCAGTCGATTTGGTTCAGTTTGTTGATTTTGTTCAATTTTTGTATGCCCCTAGCTAACATATAAAGCTACCTTCACTTTAGCAAGCGAAAAAAACACTCCATATACCAAAATAAGTTGGACAAGTTATTCTAAAAAAAATATTGCAGAGACTAAAATTGTAAAGAAGATAAATTAAATCGTTACTTTTTAAAGTTAATGGACTAAATTGAAACAAATTTAAAAATATATAACTAAATTATTACATTTATTAAAGTTAAAGTTTAGGAATAAAAATATTTTGTACAAAAAAAATTCATCTTCCATCAATTTATGGTATGTTATATTTTAAAAATAGAGCCAAACGATGTGATATTAATATAGAATCTGCTGATATTAAGAGATAAATTGGAATATGATACTTTGGTGGTATTAAAATAAATTCCAAGAAGATGGCATGCCGTGTATTCCGAGACCAACGCCAAAGTGGATATGCTTTATTGATTGCTGCATAGATTTCCAAGTAAAGGGTTGGACATTTCGGAATATGAATTAATGCGTGGCCTCGTTATTGTCATTTTCATTAATAAAATTTAAACTAATCTAATCACGCTTCCCAATGTCGAATAACCACCGGAGGCAAATTTAATGGAATAGATTAATTACACCTTACTCCAAACTCGACTCTACCTAATCTCAGAGTTGTTTTTAAATATAAATAAATAAATCAAAATATTTATTTTAATAATTTTAGTTATTTTAATTTAAAATAATTGTTTGGTCGTTTTACATTTATTTTTCTGATTAAACTACACAAGTTTAATTCTTTAATATTTGTATTGGTGTTTATTTAGTTTATGAACTTTCAAAAGAATCTAGTAGTTTCTTAAATTTTAAAAAATGGTCAACTTCTTCTTACAAATATACAAATATAGCAAAATAGTTATAAATATAGTAAAATTTTACCATCTATCGCAAATATACTATGATATTTTATTATTATTTGTAAATATTTTTAACAATTTTATCATTTAAAATAATATTTTCTTTCTTTTATATAAAAAAATAATTTTTTTTTTAAATTGTCATAGCAGCTGTGAACCGTACAAACCTACATAATTCACCTAAATTTTTGTTTTTTAGTACATCAAAAGTTTGTAGCTACTAACACATCTCACATGTCAATTGAGCTATATTTGCTTTGGCATAAAAAGTAAAATGATTTTTTTAATCACATGGACATGATTGAAACCAAATACAAATCTTACCAAAATTTTAATTCAATCTATTTTTTCACAGTAGCTAAGAGAAAAAAAATGGTTAACTAAGAATTAAAGAGGAAATAGCAATTCTAGTTCTTAATAAATTGTTTGGGCTTGAATTATAATAGTTGATAACGTTCTTAACTATTATAATCTACAATTAGCTAGAGTTTTACTATTTCAAATCAATTGTTGTTATAGTGTTTACTATGTTATATCATATTAGAATAGTTTGTACCCCAAACACATATTAAAACTATTATAACTTACAAATTCTCCAATAATCTTAAAATGTACCATTTTAATTCTTGAATTTTTAACCATAGATTTAAAAGGTGTACGAATATTTATTATTATTATTTTAAATGTTTTAAATTAAAAAGAATAATTAAACAATTATCTTCTCTCGTATCTCCACTCACCTTACCCCTTCTTTAGTTATTTGTAGGTATTGTTTTTAAGTTAAAAGGTCACATCAATATTTAAAACAATAATAAAAAGTATTAGGGGATCTTTTAAACATAAGTGTAAAGCTGGAAAGCCAAAAAGATGTATTTTGTAATCCTAAGGACAAAAGAGAATTCAAACACTAAAATGTAGATTTACTCGGTGTTGAATAGATGTATTTGACAGATATTTTGAAAACGGTCTTTGACTTCTGTGAAGTGCAAATTCTGAAAACAATAGTTTTACATTTATAAGATATCTATATTTTGAATTTTAAAATTTACAAAAATAATTATATTAAAGAAATAAAAGTTTCTAAAAATATAGTATTTCAGGTTATATACTAATTTCATGTTTTAGTTGAAATATGTAACCGAAATAGTAATTATACAAAAAAAGTTTAAATAAAAACATACATAAATTAATTAAAAATAATTTATATTCAATCTAATATTTAGTAGATAACAACGATTAATTTTATTATTTATAAATGTATTATCAAACACATTTAAAACAATTATTTAAATATGATCAAATTTCTAAATCTGCTATCAAATATATCTCTCATAACATAAACATACAATTTTTAAAAAAAAATTTAAATCAATTATTTCTATATTTACTTTTGTACCAAATGGAATCTTTTTTCTTTTTTCTTTTTTTCAAATTAAATTTAATCCCCCACCATTACACTGTCTAACGACTCTAACCCGGATGCTGAAAAACATCAAACAATGATTGGGCAGATTCATGGTCGCGCGTCGCAGTGGAAAATTCCCAGCGAAAAGCCGACCCATACAAAGTGGTGAAACAAAGAACCGGAACCGCTTGGTGGTAGAAAAAGCTCGGTCGAGAGGACGGAACGAAAGTCTTCCACCTCAGTACTACACAACGAAAGTGGATCGTTGTTTTACACGTGGCCCGATTTCACTGGCCTTCGATTTTAGTTTCATCTAATGCCTCTGGGAAAGCAAACTAAAATGCGTTTAAAAAAAAAAAAAAGAAAAAGAAAAAAAATAAAAAAAAAAAGAAAAGGGAAAATTATTGTTTGTTTGTCGAGAGAAAAAAGGGGGGGTTACTGGCGATCTCGCGGCCGGAGAGCGATTTTGAGAGAGATAGAGAGAGAGAGGACGGAATATTCAGCTAATTAGCCGGAAAACTATTTCCCGTCGCCGGTGGAAACTTGTACGGTTGCCGGAATAGGAATTTTTTCTTCCGATCGGGGAGTATTTTTTGCGCGGAAGAGAGATGGTGAATTCCGTGGTGGGGCGTGCTACGAGCGATATGTTGATTGGTCCAGATTGGGCGATGAACATCGAGATCTGTGATATGTTGAACCATGACCCTGGGTACGCATTGCAACCGATTGATTTGTTTATCATTTTTCGTTTTAATCATTGTTTTTGTCATAATTTCTTTTTTTCCAGTTTGAGAAAGTTGTGTTATCTGTTCATATTATGAGCTATTTTTACATGATTGGGCTGAAGAATTGTTTGAATTTGGGAGTGGTTATTTTTGTTTTTGGTTGCTGAGAATCTGTTCGTCGCAAAATAAATGATTACTGGAATTCTGCTGTTGGGATTTTTAAGTTGTTGTATTTACGAACTGAAGATTGAAGACAAGCCGAATGGAATCTGGCTTCTTCCCTATGTTCGTTTTCTGCATTCAAATGGAAATTATGATTTGCGACCGTTCATGCATCTCGATAAATAAATGAGAAATTTCAGCAGGTTTTGCTGCTGATTAAGGCGGAGGATTTTCCGTTAGGTTTTCGTTTTTAATTTGATTACCTTGACAAATGAATAATTTGACGATTCTTTCGTTATTTCGTTGAACGTTGGGTTGTATTTGTCATTTATCTTTTCTAAGTTTCTAACCCTTAGGGTTGGAGTTCACTATTTCATTGGCAAATTTTCAGGCAAGCGAAAGATGTTGTTAAAGGTATAAAGAAACGCCTTGGAAGCAAGAACGCAAAAGTTCAACTTCTTGCCCTGACGGTAAGTCCTAAGATGGACTTATTTTTAATTTATTTTGTTATTTTTATTCACTCAGTGCTATATTGACTTTATTGGCCATATTTACTCTATTGATTGCACAATTTTTTACTACTTGGACATCAATATCTAAGCAGCATGTTATTGTTAGTTTCGGATTTTGTTTCTTAAAAAGATGAAAGAAGATTTCGTTTGTTGTATAGCGCAGACGTTATCTTCTTTCGTTCTAAAGAAGAAGAAAAAACTCATATTATATCCTGAATCCGCTTTCTTGTTCTACTGGAGGCAACGATTGTGAATCTGGTTTATTTTAATCCTAAATGGATTATGTCATGGTTAAATCACTGTCATTTACCAATAATTAAGTTTGGGTTTTAGGTTTATTTGATTGGCTGCGAGAATTATGAATAGTTACAGATTAAAAAGAACAAAAAGAATTATAACTCCCTTCTTGGTATGGTCTATTTTATATCTGTATGTTCATTAGCTACAGGATATTGTAAGGCATGCATTAACTATTATGCACTCTGGTAGCATTGAAGGGCAGTGAATTTTTAGTCTATAGGAATCTGCTAGAGGTAAAATAGGCATTCTTTTTGCATAAGGACAGAATGGGTTCTTTGATGGTGGAGCATGACGCATATAGACTCAAAAGTAATGGAGGGGGATAGTGTTCCTTGAATAAGAGGAGATTATATGCTAGTATGCTTTTAAAATGGCCATAATCGTAGCAACAATGTGGTGAAGAAGTCCTCTGTTAAAGGTGCTAAATAGATAATCCTACTCTAAATATCCCTCGAGTCCAAGTCTTTTCACCATAAATTCATAATCAAGAAATTTACTTGTAGAAATCTTGTGTAGATATGCATGCCTCATTTCTGCACACTTTTCGTATACTAATCTCTGCTCAATAGAAAGTCTACATTTCTTATAAGGAAAAAGAAAGAAAGTAAGCTTAAACAAGGGTGCAGTTTGTCAGTTGAAGATTATACTGATTTATCTTTGGTTCCATGTGATGAAAGGAGAATATGAGATAAGATACCACCTCTAGCTACTGCAATAAGTTCTTCAGGAAGTTACTACTTTGATGTTATTAATCTTGCTGATCCATTTTTTAAGTTCGCATTACTTTGTTTCCTGCAGTGATGTTCAGTTTACTAAATATTGGTATTCTATGTTATAGAGGATTAAGTCGATTTCTGATTTTGTCATATCTCTACATTCTAGCTGTTGGAAACAATCATTAAGAATTGTGGGGACATTGTTCATATGCATGTGGCTGAGAAGGGTCTTCTTCATGAGATGGTAAAAATGGTGAAAAAGAAGGTAGGATTTCATCTAAAATATTTTTGTTGCTCTCTTGCCTCACCTGTCATTCTTTCATGGAATAACATCTCAGCTATTGTGGGCATAATGTAGCCTGATTTTCGCGTCAAAGAGAAGATATTGATTCTGATAGATACTTGGCAAGAAGCTTTTGGAGGCCCTAGGGCAAGATATCCACAGTATTATGCCGCATACCAGGAATTGTTGGTAAGCGTTGAAAAGCATTCTTTTAAGCCCAATTGAGATTGATTGAATTCACTAGATATACTTTATTCTTTGAACTTGTGGTGTTTTTGCAAAAGTGTGCGCTCCATCTCAGTTTTATTTTGTCACGCATGCACCATCTTCTGCTAGTTATCATGACATGAGCATGTGAGTATCAATACCTTCTTTGTTTCAGCGTGCTGGGGCAGTTTTTCCCCAGAGATCTGAGAGCTCTGCACCTGTATTCACCCCCCCACAAACACAACCTTTGTCATCGTATCCGCCTAATCTACGGAATCCTGATCATAATCAGCAAGATGGTGCTGAGACCTCTGCTGAGTCTGAGTTTCCGACCTTAAGGTGCACAAACTTCTTTTATCCTCATTTTCATCATCATAGTATTCTTGTTCATTTTATGAATGTATTTAATATGAAACTATGAAACTGATTTCGATTCATCTTTTCAGCCTGACTGAAATTCAAAATGCTCGAGGAATTATGGATGTTCTTTCAGAAATGCTTAATGCATTAGAACCAGGGAATAAAGAGGTACTTTATTAGTTTAAAATGAAAGCAAAACTATATTTCTCTCATGACATACTTGTGATGTTTTTTTGTTCTTCTGTTGCACGACTCTATTCATGTTGGGATTTCTCATCTGGCAGGCTATCAGACAGGAAGTTATTGTTGACTTGGTTGACCAATGCCGTACTTACAAACAGAGGGTGGTTCACCTTGTTAACTCAACTGCGTAAGACCTCATACTTATAGTTGCAATATTTTTCTTGGTTTTTTGTTTTAAATAGGAAATGGTTAGAATGCCACCTAACAAGGAAATACTCAAGAACACAAAGTAAACTCAAGAATGTTGAAATATGGAAATATATTGAAATGTGCTAATGTCAAGGTAACCACTAGCCTTTTGAGAGGTCCCACAAAATGCTTCAACCCTTCCTCTCAACCCACTACCTTATTTATAACTAAAAGCCCTAACCAAACCACTAGCTATTTACTAAAATGCCCCTTCTAATAACCATACTAATATTCTACTAATAATTCTACTAATAATTCTACTATTTTCACAACTAGGGGCCTTACAAAAATATATTATTTTCTTGATTTTGCAAAAATGACCAAAAACTCACTTAAAATGTACCCTAATTCGTTTTAATCCTTAAAATAGATTGACTACAAAAATGAATTAGATAAACAACACCATGGAAAAGTAACTTATTTGTATCAATCACTTCTTCCCAATCCTTTTCCTTTCCACTGATTATTGAATAACTTCTATATAATGAAAAAGATTTTCATTGATTTTCCTTTTTTCGAATTCCCACCAGTTCAGTATTTATAGTATTGCTATATTGCACTCCTCATAATATTTCCTTTCCTTCTGAATTTATGGCGGGAGAAAAAGTAGAATCATCTTCTCCTTTGCTTTATTTCCAGAGACCCAGGACATTTAAACTTGTTCCAGTAAGAATTCCCAGCATTTTCTACTGTAACAGCATTAATAGAAGAATGTTCAACAATTTTCTCTGCTTCTCGACTCTATACTAATTCTCATTGCCTTTTTCATATTGCCGTGCACATCTCCATACTTATCTGTACATTGAAGTTTGTTTATTTTAAGAAGAGAAATCCGACAAAGAAAGCTCCCAATCTTGAAGCTACAGCCTTCCCCCATTTTCCCTTCCAGTGGGGTAAATGCCACTTAGGATTTCTTGTATATGCTCCCAGAATCCTCCCATCTTCTCAGCTCTTAGATTTTTTCTGATGTTTAGTTATCAACTTTTGGTTCTAGCAACCCCAGCTTCAAAAGTTGAGATTTCTTTTTCCTTCAAAATAGCAAAATTCTCGGATGAGCCGTCATATGCGGTTCATGAATAGCACACCAGTTCTAGCCATTTAATTTCTTATATAATTTTATGCTTCGAAGTCCCGTGTCGTTTCATCATCATATTGATAAGAAAAACATCAATAATATTTGTTTGAGATGTCTTCTTGGTTTGGACTGTAAATTTGGTTTTATTTCATTCTCAGAAGATCATTTTTACTACATTTTTGCATATATTTCTTTCTTTCGGTATTTGTTAATTTTTTCTTCTTTGATTAAAAGATGATTTCATCAAAGAAAGAAAGAATACAGAAATGGGGAGGGTGGACATTTTTTCTTGAGCGAAGGAACTACAAAAGATATTCAATTGTTTTGTATAAAAAAGAAAGTAATTACATGAACTGTATGTACACTACGGCTATTGTTTTGGTAGCCTGGCCTACATTCAGTATTAAGTGTGATTTTGTTGTGTGAGTTTGCTTGGAGCATTGTATGTTGCTTTCTGCTCTACTTATTCTGGAATAACTAGTCTATGAAATGTACATTAATGGACGCTAACTGGAGAGAAATTTTATATATGCATGTATTTATGTTTATTTCGTAATGCTGGTACAGGGATGAGTCACTACTTTGCCAAGGACTTGCACTTAATGATGATCTTCAGAGGCTACTTGCTAGGCATGAATGTATTTCTTCTGGAAATCCTGTTGTTCAGAAACCAAAGTCTGAATCTGCTACAACACTCGTCGATGGAGACCGGCCTCTTATCGACACTGGTGATAACAGCAAACAGCCTGACACAAAGTAATTATATGTCTTTTAGAGTTGATTACTTTTTTGCAGTATGGTAATTCATAGTATATTGTATGTATTTGCTTGAACTTCTCAAATGTCAAGATTGATGATGCTTGTAGGGTTTCATTGAATCATTTTAGTCATGACGACCTTATGTTGGTTATGCATTGACGTTTAATTGTTCTGCAGAGCTGCCGCGTCAAATGCCGGTGAAGGTTCTCAAACCCTGAACCAGTTGTTGCTTCCTGCACCAGCTGCAACTAATGGGGGGCCTCCTCCAGGCAGAGTTGAACCCAATGTGGACCTGCTGAGCGGTGACTTCAATTCACCCAAGGCAGAGACTTCATTGGCTCTTGTTCCTCTTGGAGAGCAACAACCCAATCCTCCTGCATCGGATCAAAATGCTCTTGTTCTATTTGATATGTTCTCTGATGGTAACAATGCCTCTAATCCTGCAAATCCCCCTCCTATTAATCCCGGTGGGCAACCCCCACACCCACATGCTTCCCAATTTCAACAGCAGCAACCGCTGCCGCCGCAGCAGCAGCAGCCTAATGTTCATTCCCCACAAGCTGGATTATATCCGAATGGGAATGTCATGAACATGGGTTCGCCTAATTATGAGCAATCGATGTACATGCAGGGCCCAGGTTCTGCATGGAATGGTCAAACTTCTCCTCAGCAGCAACAGCAACCCCATTCACCTGGCTATGGTACTTTTATCTACTCTTGGATCGCATTAGAAGGCTAGATCATGATTATTATTCTGTTACGACTTAGCTGAAACATGGCAGAATTCTACATCCTCGTGTTTCCTTATTCCTGGGAGTCACAAGTTTTCTGTGTTCTTTCTGCTAATGTTCTGTTGCGTAAATCTCTTAGTTAGTGTATGAATTTCACCTACCATTTCCCTGGCATTTTTGTTTTCAAGTTTGATGTGAACATATGCAAGACTTACACGATGTTGGGTGTGTGCCAGGTTCGCAAACTGGTTCATTGCCGCCTCCACCCTGGGAAGCTCAGTCTTCTGATGATGGTAGCCCAGTATCAGGCTCTCATTACCCTCACCCAATGCAGGTTACTACTCAGGTTATCGTCTCACACGGACTTGGTGGACATCCCCAAGGACCTCAATCAATGGGGAATGAGGTTGTAGGTATAGGTATGTACATCCAGCCAATAACGAGTGGTCAAATGTCTAACATGAATAGCCATGTTAATCCAAACCATCAGTTGGGTATGCCAATGCCTCCGCAGATCCCTGGCATGCAAAATATGGGTATGTCGACGCCTCTGCAACATCCACAACACCCGCAAGCTAACCAGATGACACAACCCTATTACCCTCAACAGATGTATGGCAACCACAACCAATACAACCCTGGCTATGGCTATGGTCATGGTCAACCTCAGGTTCCCCAATATCTTGAGCAGCAAATGTATGGCCTGTCCATTAGAGATGATATGAGTATGAGCAATTCGTCTTCTCAGGCTTCTGCTTTATCTTATGTGCCTCCCATGAAGCCAGCCAATAAACCAGAGGATAAACTGTTCGGTGACCTCGTCGACATTGCGAAATTCAAACCTGGGAAATCGACTCCGGGTAGAGCTGGTAGCATGTGAAATGATCGCCATGCCTTTTTCCTTTGTTTATTTTATGCCTCCCCTTGTTTCACATTGCATACATATAGTGTTTTGCCTTTGGCCCCCTCATTCTTGTTGCCTGTTTGAGTATTGAAATAGTGTATATTTCTTGTAGAGGGATGGAAAAAGGAAAAGAGAAAAAGGAAAAAGCCTTGGGAGAACCACCTGCATTAAAATTTGACCTTTTGTTGATTTTTTTTTTTCTCCTTTTTTAATAAATAACTTTAGTGTAAAGTTCATCTCTGATTCATTTTAGTCGTTTGATCAATAAATTTTTTAGCATGATCCGTAATAATCATTTGTATCTTGTACTATTTTGCTTAAGAGTTCTTATCAGTTTATGCTGTTTTGTTTTCAGATTAGAATCAAAAGACAGGTAGTTTTTGCCACATTTTTCTTATTGGAAACTATAATGTGATTATGTGAACCTATGTCCTTTGTTTGAGTTAGGTTAAAAATGTTACAGAAGTCTCTGCGTCATTAACTTCTGAAAATACGGTTGGGAATGTTATAAAGTCCAGTATGTAATTGAGTATATAAGTGAAGTACAATATTTCTTTTCGTACACGTGAAACTTAAAAAAAGAAAGTAAAGTCGAGGGCTTTGTATTTAAAGTGGACAACATTTTATAAATTGAAGCTATAGTACTTCAAATCTCATTGAGTCGATGCAATTGTTATCACTCATATACTCGGAATTTCTAGAAATTGATTGATTAATTAAATATAAAATTGAACATGTTTAATGAAATCCTAAACTTTCCATGTTGCACTTGGTAAACTATAAATTACACAAAATTTGGAGTTCAATAACCTATTAAACATTGAGATTTATTGACCTAAAATTGAAATTATGTTAAATATATTTTAGGATCAATTGCAAAAACCACCCTTGAAGTATGGTGATAGTTGCAATTACATACTTAAACTTTCAATTTAAAAAATTGAGGCCTCAAACTTATATGAGGGTTAAAATTGGGACAAATTGAACATTCATATAAATTATAATATTTGTATAAGTTTGAGGGTTCAATTTTTATCATTTCTACAATTATTATACGATTGATGGTCTAGTTTTAACACCCATCAAAGTTAAGGGCTCAATTTTCACAATTAAAAGTTGGATGGTGTAATTACAATTGCCACCATACTTCAAGATTGTTTTTGCAATTTGCCTTATATTTTAAACTTTAGGAAAAAAATAGATACAAACATACGTTGGTAGAAGCTAAAATTGTATTTTAACCTATTATATTTATGAGTTACGTTTGAAATTGAATCCAGCCATAAATATGGAGAATTCATAATTTGAAAAGGAGAAATTGTTATCCTATTATATTATCTCAAAAAAAAAAAAAAAAAAAGAAAAAAGATCATCTTATTAATTATTATAAATATTGGGTACACGAAAATATAAATGGAGAATTGGCTGACTGCTGTTAAATACAAAAATAAGAAAGAAAGATATAGAAAATTATTTAAATTCCCGAGATTCGTCGCCACATGAAGCTACGAATTACCAAAGGAAGACGGCCGGTGGAGTCTTGAAAAGGTTGCTGATACGAACACGATAGACCGCAAAGCACGTTCCATACGTATCCTCTCCGATTAAGGCTTCGGCGCTTCATCCTTTGCGGCATCTTCCAATTGCCTCGAGCTCGTTTCTGGACGACAAATCGATCTTATTGGCGATTGTGAGTGTTTCTTTTCTTCCCTTTTGTAAAATGTTCGATTTGTCGGAATTATTGGTTCTTCTGCTTGTAGGAATCTATAGTTGTTGTCGATTTCTGTCAATTTGTGTTTCTCTAGTTTCTCCATTCAGAGGGAATTCTATAGTATATGAATTTCCCTTTCTTTTTTTCTTTTCACCCTAAGTTTCTTCTCTAGGGTTTGATATTATGCGTACAAAAAATCCTTATGATTTTACTGATTATGATTTATTCTTGTGTGTAGTTTTTTTGGTACCGGTTGCAGTTTGTCGGCCGGTAGTTTTGCTGGTTTGAGAATTCTAGGCTTGAAGCTGCTTGTTTTGTCTGGGAGAATCTATAATGCAGGTTAGCCACTATTCTTAGTTATATATGTGTATATTTATGAGATAATTGAGAAAGAAAAATAAAAGAATACACGGATATACAAAAATTAAGTCCAACTGCCAACTACAAGAAGGGTTCAAGTCAAGTACAATGAGACCTAGCCAATAATTACAGAAGGTCGGAAATTTAGGTTCAAAGAGGAATAGAGATCCAACAAGAGACCAAAAATTTTCGAAATACTCTCTACCATGAAGACTCGATTATTTCTCTTGTCCCATAAACTCCACAATATAGCACAAATTTCAGCCTGCCCCAAAAACAGCCAAAACTTGTGTTTGGCTGTGTGAAAAGTTTACTCATTGGATTGTGGGAGTTGAGTTCATTTTATTTGTTGACGATTAGAATGTTTCTGAGTGTCTTCCAACTTACGATGTGTTTGTAACTAACTTTTGTGATTGTTTGGCGTTTCCCCTTCACTCTATCCTGTCGATCTCTGTTTTGAACCTCTAAAACCTAGTGCCCATCTGAGCATAGTTTGAGTTGTCATGTATTATTATCTCCTCTTTACCCGTGGTAGATTAATTTTTTTTTTTTTTCTCAACTCAAATGTAATATTATGAAAATCTCTAAAGTTATAGTATCTTTCCTTGTGGTGACTTTATTGAAATTTATCTTCGCCATTCAAGTTCAATTTCATTCCAGCGCATGCCTGAGCTTTTGTTAATGCCCTTTCTTCCTCATTCGCTTAAGAAAAGTATGTACGTCTCTGCTTGTGGTGATGGGTAACAGCATGAAGTATTTGGATTTTCTCTGAAGTTCTTATATTTTTCTGGATTCATTATAGATTCTCTCAGGTCGTTCTTTTGTTATCACCCTATATGATAGTGACTTTTACCTCATACTTACCTATAATTATAGATGACTAATTTTCTTTTGTATTTTTATGGTTATTGGTAGATTTCAATTAGCTTCATGCACCTTTGTTTGAACAGCTATGAATACTTTTACTTCTTAGGCTTTAAAAATATAAGTGGCAATTGACAGGGGCTAGTTTTTATTTTTATTTTAACTTTAGTTTATATAATTGTTATGTCCAGTCACACAATTTAGGATCCTCTAGGCTTATTCCTTTAGCCTATTAAAACTTTGATTTTGTGTAGGCCTCAAGAGCAAGGTTGTTCAAGGAGTACAAAGAGGTTCAAAGAGAAAAGGTAGCAGATCCAGATATTCAATTGGTTTGTGACGATTCTAATATTTTTAAATGGACTGCCCTAATCAAGGTAACTCTTTCAATGATTCAGATGAAAAATTGATTTCAGAGTTGTTTCTCACCATGATTGATATCCACTTTATATAGGGACCGTCAGAGACTCCTTTTGAAGGTGGTGTCTTTCAGCTTGCCTTCTCCGTACCTGAGCAATATCCTTTGCAACCTCCTCAAGTGCGGTTCTTAACGAAAATTTTCCATCCAAATGTTCATTTTAAGGTAGAAGTCACCCTGATCTCTTTTCTAGATCCTATGCTAACTATGAGTCCTTCTGTCACAATTGTTAATGTTATTGTTTTTTAGAATTATACTTTGCTAATATCTGCATTATATCAGAAAATGTCCCTGCATGAACTGATGAACGTACCCACTTTACCTCCAGTAGACTTTGAGAGCCCCTAAATCCCAAATGAGGGAACCCTAAGAAAGCCCACTGACTCCAACTACCTACCGACCATGTCCAATCTTTACTAGATCTGACTAACTTTCCACCAGCAAGATTGTGGTAAGGATTATAAGGAGGTGATCATGGGGGAGGAAAGGGCAACAATATGGGAGGGTGTACCGTTGTCCAAGTGAGTATTTGGCAGTAGTATTTAGCAAGAGTAGGGGGAGAACATATAGAAGGTAGTATATTGGCAGGGGAGAGGATTAATGGAATATACATAAAGAAATATAGTATGTCATGTGCGGGAGGCCTTGGATTTTCAAATCATCTTATGGATTCTAGGGAGGCACAACAAGAAATTGAGTAGATGATATCCCCATGGTCGAAGATTCTATGGGAGTTGCAATAATGAAGTAAGCCAATTTGACGAAACAGCCGGTATTGGAGAAGTGTTTAAATAATCATTATAAAATGATGGATGTGATGTTGCAAACTCTAGGAATATGGAGTGAACTTAAAAGTTGAAGAACCCTATGGGAGGAGGAAGAGTTGCAACCGAGTTGGATATTTGTATGGGGGAGTTTGATAATGACCTCTCCTTCAAATGTAAGATTGGATAGGGAGTGCGAAGCTACATATGCTGATTTTTATGGAGAGGATCCAAAAGCGTTGATCTATTTTGTGGACTGCTTCTTTCATATAAGTGGAATTCTTGTTGCGGGGAAATTCGGTGCAATACTGATGGACTATGTTGGTGAATGGTGATCACTGATGTTTGTTGATCCCTTTTGTGATTGTAGTCTTATTTTACGGTGAACCGTATTTTTAATACACTTCATTGCTGTCATTAGATATATAAACATAAATCTTTTCAGTGGTTGAATTGAACCACACATTATACTTATCGCTGTACCTTCTTGCAGACGGGTGAGATCTGCCTAGATATATTGAAGAATGCATGGAGCCCAGCATGGACTCTGCAATCTGTTTGTAGGGCTATAATTGCTTTGATGGCTCATCCCGAACCTGATAGCCCCCTAAACTGTGATTCTGGTGAGTTTGCATGAATTCCTTATGATGAATTTTCCTGATTTACATGCTTATTCATTTGGATCTTTGTGATTCTTTGTGATGGTGTGATAACTGATAATGTGGCAAAGTAGTTGAAGAACCTGTTTAATAACGATTTTGTTTTTGAGATTTATGCTTGTTTTCTTCAATATTCTATTCTATGGTTGCCACTTCTCTAGAAGAAACTCTTGCGTAGAACCTGGTTGATCGGCTGATGTTCAGTTATATGTTTTGAAACCGAACTAACTGAATATATTTTAGCAAACGAGATATTAGGGGCCTCTAATTGGAGTAGCCAGCACAAACTTTTTTGTAAATTACACAACTGACTTTGTCAACCTAGATGGGAAGGTCTTCTTTAAATCCTTTGTGTTGGGGGTGGGGACTGCCTTGTCCCTTTGCTTTTTAGGTTGTCTTTTGGTTTTTGGGGAATGAAGTGTTTTGTTGTTTCTTATGAAAAAAAAAAGAATAAAAAAAAGAGTAAGATATCATGGGACCTCACTCTTTGCGGTTGGGTTTATGGTCCAACCCTACTAATCTTTGGGGAAGTTTGCCCCTTCCTAAGGCAACTTCTAGTTTTTAGTTTTTTCGAAAATTGTGCTTGTTTTCTCATAGTCCCTATTCAACATCCTTTATATTTCTTAAGGTAACATTTAAATTCTGTATCAAAATTTAAAAATTACACTTTTTAGTTTTAAAATTTGGCGAATATTTTGAAAATGTTGTTAGAAGGTGAATAAGAAGAAAAAGGAAAATAAAAAATAAAAAATAAAAAGGCAAAATTCAGAGATGGAAGTAGTACGGGCGTAGGCTTTTCATATGGAGGCTTGAACTCAAGTAAGGTTGTCCTTGGAGGTGAATTTTCTGAAGCATCTTGCTCGGTTTTGTAAACTATTTCGGGGTCAAACTTTGCCAACGTAAAAAGCAATGCATTTTCCATAAGGCGTCGTGCCAGTGACCTCTAATTCTTCTAATTGATTGTGTGAGTGTTTACAGGAAACCTTCTGCGTTCGGGCGATGTCCGAGGATATCAATCAATGGCAAAGATGTACACAAGGCTTGCTGCCATGCCCAAAAAGGGTTGATTTTCCATTGTTTTCTCTTTGCCATACATTTGAATTTGACGTTGCTGCTGTCGAGAAGGAGATTGCAGAATGTGTTAATTGTGTCACGCCAACAAATTTGATAATCCAGACATCTTATGTAAAGTAGTAAAGCACATTCCATCTTCTGTGTGTTCACTTTTATTTTTTTGGTTCACTAGATGGATTGCCTTGTGTTTCCCCTTCCTCACGGTTTTAATTGCTCTATGTGTTGATAGTTCTGTCTTCAATATAAGAAATCAATACTTATTTAGATTTCTTTTTTAATTTTAATGTATGTTTTTTCAATTAAAAAATGATGTTGAAAATTGTATCGTTAAAGGTGCTAATAGGGGGGGGGGGGGGGGGGGCG